>CBMN010771098.1:0-10289 GCA_000582825.1 Hordeum pubiflorum | reverse complement strand
TGAACTTTGACCATGAATTTAACCATCGAGACCGATTGCGGCGGGGGTAAAAATTATACCACTGAATTCGTATCGAAAATACGAATTCAGTGGTATAGTTTTTGCTCGCACCGCAATCGGTCTCGTTGGTCAAATTCATGATCAAACTTATATTTGGGAAAGCGTGGGCGCACTACATTGTGGGACGAAGGAAGTAACAAACACGCAAGACAGTGGCTAGAGTATCACGTACACTGACTGTTTCAATTAGTGAAGGCATCAATTAGAGAGAGAGATCTTAGGCAGCTCCGATTTCTTTGTGTCTGGCTTTGACATAGTAGTACGCCATACAAAGTAGGAACCCCGGGCGTCCAAATGGCTAACCGCACAAATTGATTTCCCCCACCTCTCGACCTCCCTCTCGGCAAATCGGCAAGAATCTACTCCTTCCGTTCCATAATACTTGAGTCCAGACCGACCTGTCATGATGTTTCTGAAATGTGCCTATTAGGGTTTCAGCACAGTTCTATCCCCATTAGCCCCGACTGAATTTTCTTGTCATATTTACCTCTAAGCAATTTCTATCTCTATGATATTCATCATTAGCTGGAGACTCATGGATGCCCCCGAACTCGTCGGTGAAACAACATAAATAAAAATATGTTAACTTAGCTGCTGGGGGCGTGGAGACCACCATTGTACGAACAAAATCCACTGACGACACAAGAGACAATTTCAACCAAGCCCTGCATGCAGGGACCTGGCACGCATAGTTAAAAGGGGTCAGAGATACTAAATGTTATTAAAACCTGTGCATAGTAGAAAATAACTGCTCTGTAATACACTGCACCAGATTCTACGGAAGAAATTAATACATGCAGTATCCTTATCTTTCTTTCTCCACACATGCATAAACCATGAACATCTCTTTCTCTCTCATGACTACTTATGCTGACAAATGCCAAATATACAATACATCGCGCTATTATATATGTGGACTTCTCAGGGAATTGTGTACATGATTGCAGCCATCAGACATCACGGTTTTATCGCTTAAAATGACAGCCAAATGCCAAAGGAGATCAGAAGACTAACTGTAGAACTTTCAAGGGAACAATATCATAAATTGATCTGCTGCGTGCATATGCATACACATATCCAAATGGCACATACAGGTTCAGAAATGAACACTACTCGTTCCGCACGGCACATGAGTCCATGCATTCCCTCAACATTTACACGAGTAACTTCAGGATAACATATATGACGCTTTGTTGTAAAATATGGAACCTATTCAGTACTTTTGTGATCAGAACTCTAAATACATATATAATCTTCAGACATACTATATTATAAACAAAAATGTGGTCTCCAATCCTAGTATATATCATGCATATAAACCTTCTGCCAACAAAAGCATTTTTTCCATCAAAGCAAATATTCCCTACACAGCCTCAATACTTGTGCTAGTCCATCTTATTCATTATAAGGGCACAATCCAATGATCATCATTTTAGCTCTATTTAGTGTTAACTGTAATCTAGTAATTACTTTGAGCATATACGTAACAGTAAGACACAAATATAACCAAACATGATGAACCATATCTGACTAGCTACTCCTCTGCGTTGCTAGGTGCAGTTAAATGTTTCTAATCAGATTAAGTTTGAAGATCAGTACCTTTCATTTGTCTAGATTTAATTTGTTTGCTAAAATCGGTGCATACTTAAACAAATACTGCACATTGATATCAATATTTTGCAGCTAATTAATTAAGACTTGCAGAAGCTTCTTTCCACAAAAGAAAGCCACATATAGAGATTGAAATAAATGGCATGCGTGCAGCTCAAATTTTCCTAGTGGGGTGTAAATATTTTCACTATCGCTTCTGTTGGGTTTGCTAATATACAAGTGCATGCAGAAATTAAGAATGAAGTTGAATGAGAGTGGAGAAAGAAGCTAATGTTGCTTGCTTAAAAGTTAGTAGACAACAAAGCCTGTATATGTACTTCGTCATATTATATATTTGAGACATGGTAGAAAATTACAAAATTTACATGTCAAGCAACTACTAAATAAGGTTCGCATATGTAACTAATTGATACATAGAAGACTGAAACATAAACACCAAAGACGGTAGTATTAATAACTCTCTTCTACATAATCTTAAAGTTTGAAATAATATATCCATAGTTGATAGTTCCATACCACTCTAAGCTAACGTATATCTAGCCACTTGATCTAATAGGACTTATTTTGGATTGCGGAATTACAATTCCGTATGATCCTGATAAGCATCTTCTGTTGTGCGTGATAAATACATTTCAGTCAACAATTTCCGTATTCTGCTAGTTGGTTTAGCAATCATGCATGCATAATACTTCATAGATTCCTATAAAGAATAGACAGTTTTACTCTAAGACAGAAATGTCAAATTACTTTTGAAAAAAAAAGCACAGAGACATGTTGACTGGAAGGTTGTCCTATGAACAATGATGGTGTGCAGGTTGTAAAACAGCCAGAAACCATAGTAATTAATTATGTGAAAATTTGTCTTCGGTTATCTCTATCTGGATAAATGATTTGTATAATGTAAAAATGTTTGAAACAGTTCTATCAGAAATTGAAGATTCTTGAATCAGCTTCATTGTTTTGCTAGACTAAATCATCCATGTTTATGCAGCGAGAGAATACATATGAGATTCGTGATAGAAATTAGTGTCAAATTTCTTACACTACCAAGGAACCATGGTATAATAACAATAACAACTACTGTAACCTTAAAAAACAAAACGGATCAAATATGTGTAAACAAATAAATGGAAGATGTATGACTATTTGGAGTAAAATATACAGTGATTAACTCAAGGGTAATATTTGTGGATGTTTGCAATGTAGTTTTTTTTTTTTGCGGGAATGTTTGCAATGTAGTTAATCATGACACAGTATAATACAAAATATCAACAGGTATTTGCGGATGTTTGCTACTGATCTTTGCTGCAACAATCTTTTATTTGTACTTGTAGAGTATTCCTTACCTAAAGCTTTTCTTCAAAGATAATATCTGCTGTTTCAGAAGTTACAGGCCACACAAGAGGCATATCAACTACTGATTTGTAGAGTGGGCTAGGTACTTGTATGCTTTTTGTAAGGAGGGGCACCATCAGACATGCATTAACCTCGAGCCCAAGGTACGTTAGAACTATGAACTATCAACCAGCTGATCTCAAAGGAGCTGTATCGAGTGAGTGCAGTGCGTCAGTTGACAAAATAAAAACCAAAGTGAGCACCAAGCAAGCCAAAAAGAGGACGAACAAGAAGAAACGCGCTTATAGTGATATATAGATCACACTCCGCTCGCTCGATCTCCTGCCCAGTATTTACTTCCCCATTAACTCCCATTCCTTTTCGAGCTTACACTGGACCAAAAGTACTTTCGTTTGCAGGCACAGCATCTATATATCTATTCCGGCCATGCCAGTGCAAAAGGATCCCCCTCCTACACCTTGCTAGTTATGGATACCTATTACGCAGTTAGTACGTGGCCATGCCCCCATTGCTCACTGCAGGCGCACACCCCGTACCTACTCACTGCAGTGAAAAGGAGAAGGAAGAAAGTTAAATATAGAGAGAGGCCTTTGTCTTTCTCACTGCCTCACACAGAAAGGACAACAAGGGAGAGCGATTCCGAGCAAAACGTACTACCCCAAGAGATGTGCATATACTCACACCTTACTGTTCCTACTGTTACAGCAACAGTCGAGCTATAGTGCTGAGATCCCTCCTTACCCCATAAATTTTTTACAGACGTACAAAGAAGTTAAGGCCAGTGGCAAGTGCCCAGTGCACTGCACCCCCTCTTTACAGACTGCCAAGAACATAAAGAACTCTTGGAGCGTATACCCCTACAGGCCCAGACAAAAAAAACTAGACGTATAATTTGGCCCACAGTATATATATGGGGATTTTCCAGTTCCCGTTGGGTAAAAACCGGAACAGAAATTCCCTAAATTTGCGTATACCCAGCGTCTATGATCTTTTGCCATTACGATCAGCTAATTATGCATATGGAGTATGGAACGGTACAGAAAGTATCAGCAAACTCACGAATTAAAAGCAAGAACGCCAAGTAAATAAATATAAGATACGATATAGCGGTACTAATGAAGAGGAGGAAACTACAGGAATTTAAGGATCTTTCAGATCAGAGGTGAAGGATTTGACCTGCAATGCTCGTATGTAGCTTCTGCGGTGGCAGCTGCTGGCGTCAATGTCCTTGCCTCGCCATTGTTCCGAGAGCTGCGTTGAAGCCTCAGTCTAGAGGAGAAGATGATTCATATGATGCAAGTTCCGGATGCTGTGTATCACACTGTGTGCTTGTAGTCATACGATTCAGATCTTGGAAGTAATAATACTGTTGGGAGGTTGCAAATTTGGAGGTGTGTTATCATATGTGGGGGCAAATGGAATTGGTCAACCAAACTGCGGACCAAGCAATTAGTAAAGGAAAAGAATATTACGAAGAAATCACAAGCTATACTGGGATAGCGGGGAAGGACGAAGATGAAGGAATCTCAATTGAAACCAAACGAACGCGTGAAGAATTGATTAATTCGCTAGTTTCTCTCTATATATTAATTCTCAAACCAACACCGCCAAGAATTTGAATGGCCAAAACGAAAACAAAATGTTAAATGCTGGCTTCTATCAATGTTATAACGGAACCGCAAAAGATGGAGAAGAAAAGGAAGGTGACAAACGAAGAAGGAATTGTTGAACTTTCCTTGGCACGCTCCCGATCGAGCTCACCAAATATCGTTCACAGATCGAGATCCAAGGAGGAATGCGCTTCTCTCTTGGAGGATGATGACGACGACGGGGAAGAGGCGGCAGAGGACTCCGCTCCTGCTGCACCGGCCGCTCCGTGCTGGGGCAATTCCGGCGACCTAAACGGTGTCGGCCTTTGCCATCCGGGCATCCGCAGCGACAATGCGTTGGCATCGTGGCTTGACTCGCCGCCTTGGGTGTGTGGGTTGTCGAGGTTGACTCCGAACAGCCGCACGCGCTTCGCGGCCGCCGACGGGCTGCTGACGAGTGGCGTCGAATCGAGGACCATGGGCATGCCGACCGTGACCGCCGGGCTCGGTTGCACCGCAATGTGCAGCGGAGGTTGCGGCTGCGGAGGCGGCATGGGCGCGTGCGGAAACATTCCCGCGGAGCCGAAGTAGAGCACCTGCGGCCTCTGCGGCGCGGCCGGACTGATGTTGCGGAAGTCGAAGCTCTGGCGGAGGCGGTGGTGCTCGTAGAGCGTGGCTGGGGGCGCTGGCGGCATGAAGAAACCGCCCGCTCCGGTTCCCCACGGGCCGTAGGGCGAGGAGGTGGGCATGGGCATGGGCAGGCGCGCGAGGCGGTGCGGGTCGCGGAGTTCGGCACGGCGCTTCCAGTCGATGAAGAGGCGGTCGCGCGTGGCCTCGGCGGCGCCGCGGCAGAAGGAGACGGTGTCCCCGGCATCGAGGCGCTTCTCCTTGACGAACCGGCTCCAGCCCTTGGTCATGACGTAGCTCTGGCTGCTGTTCCAGTAGGAGTAGCGGAAGCGCCAGAGCTTGCCCCCGCGGTCCTCGAAGCTGAGCAGCAGGCCCTTCTCGTTCGCCGCCGCGTCGAGAGGGAAGTACTTCTCGGCGTGCTGCTTGGGGATCACCAGCCGGTTGAGCTTCCCCACGTCGCTCGGCGTGACCACCTTGTCGAACATGTGCTCCTTGTCGATCACCTCCAAGTCGGCCCCTCCCGCGCCGCCGCCCGCCCCGCTCCCGGACGCCCCAGCGCCGTCGCTCGAGCGGAAGGGGGAGCCCGACGCCGACGCGGAGGCCGCGGCCGCGGAAGGGGATGCGGACGTCGACGAGGCGGCCGCCGTCATGGCCGTCATGAAGGGGATCTCACGCGGGGAGGCCTCGTCCCCCTCCTCCTCCTCCATCTCCATCTCCTCCTCCCCCTCCTCCTCGTCCCCCTCTTTAGACAGCCTGCTGCTGCTCGACGCAGCGGTGAACTCCATGGCCCCTCGCAGCGCGGCCCGGCTCGTGGATCCCTCCGCTCTCCAGTGTGCGTTTCCGCTGGGCTGCTGGCGTAGATGGGGAGAGGCGGCGGGGTGGAGGGAGGGGGGATCTATCGCGCGCGGTCGCGAGGCTATGTATACATAGTAATACGCGTGGGTGTGTACGCCAAGGATTTTGACCAGCTGGGACGACAGGAGAGGAGATGACGAGACGGGAAGGAATTCATGGGAGCCAGCATTGACCCCCGGCGCCGCTGGCTGGATCTCGCGTTTCGCTTCGGGTCGGCGTGGGGTGGGGAGGATGATATGGGATGAGACGGCGGATGGGGTACCCTGGGTAGGTGAAGGGGCGTGGTAATTAACCGCTTGTTTTTATCTTTCCTGCTTGTTTTGGGTGGTTAGGAAAAGCTATGGCTGTGTGTGTGTGAGAGAGAGAAAGCTGCTGTTGCGGTGGCGTTCCCAGTTCCCACGGGAGAGGGGGCGTGCTGGCTGGCTACCCTAGAAGCGAAGATTCCTGGAAGGCGACCAGGGGCAGGGCGGGGAGCCGAGTGTTTGCGTTATTCTTCTGGGGCAGGAGTATTGTATTGGTCGCGTCGGTCCTAATTTCTCCCTCTGTATTGTATTTTTGGCCCTATCCAACCTAGGAATGGATGATCCGCGCTCCTGTAGAGTAACCGGTCGAGCTGTATACGTGTTAGCAGCACGATGCTCACCTGATTGCGTCAAATAAAAATTTCAAGAGTGTGCCATGTGCTCTCGAGGGTGCACCGTGTGTGCTCGCCCGTTCCCTTGACCATAGGCTACCACCGGTTAGAAGCATCATGGGTAGGAGGAGCTCGCTAACTGTCAAGTTAGTTGCGGACTTTTTTTTGAAGGGAATGCCCCCTGGGTCTTGGCCCTTTTATTTCAATGCCAATAGAGTTACATCATTGACTACAAAAGGCAATAAGAAGGGGCTGACGCTAGGCGCCGGCGGACGGGCGCAGGGTTTGCCCGGTCGCACGCACACCATTCGATTGTGCTGATTAGAGTCGTCTGATCTGTATCTTCTGTAGCTCACTTTCAGCCGCTTCCTCTCAACCTCCTCCCGTGTGGCCTGCTGCACCCTTCTCGCGCCCTCCTGTAACTGGCCGTTGCGCTCGCAGCAACCCCTAAAACTTGCAGCATTCGGTCACCGCGGTCACCTTCGCCGGCTCGCATCGGCACCACCGGCTGGCTTTGTTTGCAGCTCGCGCCTGCCGCCATTCCAGCATGCCCACGTTGGGTTGCAACACTATATCTGGTTGAAGCTTTTTTCCTTGCCGTTCGTAGCTTCCTCACCCGCCGGTTGCAGCTTCCGTGAATGCGCATTGGTCGATACAGCTTCTGTCGTCCTGCAGTTGAAGCTTTTTATATCGCGGTTCTAGCTTTCTTGGGTGCCGATTGTAGCTTTACATATCGTTGCGGTTGCAGCACTGCCACCGGCAGAGCATGTCCGCACTGGGGGGTGTAGCGGTGCTGGCGGCCGGTTCCAGCACCGCCGTTGTCCGGATCCAGCAAGCCCTGCTGGGGTTGCAACACCTACTCGCGGACGCGTCCACGACCGGAGCACCACCTCCTTCTGACCTCCCACCTTCCAGCATCGCCGCTGGCCGGTTGCAGCAAAATACGTCGCCAACGGGATGCATGAGTGTAGTCATTGCCAGCACTCGGTCGAAACCGCTTCTAGCACCGCGTTGGCCCATTCCAGCACCGGTGGTGGCTGGTTGCTGCTTTTTCCGATAGGAAGCACCATCGATCGTCGCCGTGGCCAGCACCTGCGACAGCCGGTTCCAGCACCACGGTGGCCCAGTTCCAGCATCGGTGGTGGCCGGTTGCAGCTTTCTGGACGTACAACATAGGCGGTGGGTGCTGAGACAGCTCACGACGCTCGCGTGGCCATGAATCGGCGGCGGTGGGTGCTGAGACGGCTCGCATGGCCATGAATCGACGGCGGCGGGAGCTGAGACGGCTCGCGTGCCCATGAATCGGCGGCGGCGACAGAGCTGTGGGTCGGTGTGCTTCAGAGAAGAAAAAGGGGAGATGATGAGATGAATCCGCGTGAGGAAAAACGAGAGAGAAGCCACCCACGTGAACAGATAAGGTAGCACGCACGTACTCGAGCGCAAAACACACGCGAGATCAAACGGCAACACGCACGGGATCGGAGCGTGTCCGTGCAACCGGTCGAAGTTTCGGCCGGCCAACCGGATACAAATGTTTTCCATAAGAAAGCGGGTGGATCACCATCCCAAAACAATTCAGACTATGACCCCATAAGAGTACTTAGCAAGATGGCACACAACAGGTTGGCATTCCTCGGGCAATATTGCAAAGAAATCTCGTCGATCGACTGCGCTCTTGCAAAGCATTCGCCCATAGTTTGTGAATGGGGACTCAACACCTCCATATGTGCATTACATGTATTGACAAGTTCTAAAGAATCCGACTCTATGGTCACCTCACGCCTGCGTAGCCCAATTGTCCGAGAAGCACGATTCCTTTAAGCAATGCAGGTGCCTCCGTTGCGCTACATTAAACATGTTCTTCAAAGGGCATGCCGCACCCACAACAGATTCACCAATACTATCACAAAGAACATCCCCCACATCTTCAGAACCACCCTTGTGGAAAGATGCATCCATATTAAGTTTGTAAAATCCTGGATTTGATTTTGAACAGATGATTTCCTATGGTTTGCTAAAGGGAGACACTGAACCACAATTTGCGGTCAGAGCTAGAATAGAGAATACCGTTTGTGAGGTTGCTGCAATAGATTCACCCTTCACAAGCTCCCACCGTTGTCACCAAACATACAAACATGCAACAACAATAGACTTCTGAAGTCCCAGCATCGAAGTACATGAGATTGTCAGGCCGAATTAGCCTGCAAGGAGATGTGGTGAAGTGATGACCTGCAAGTGCACAAGGTTGTTATTGCACTTTCGTGATAAATGAAGTGTCGAACCCACGGAGAAAAAATAGGAAGGAATTACAAACCCCGAACTACGTTATCACTTACGTAGTTATGTACGCACCCAAACCGTAGTTTGGACATAGCCTACTTTAATTTAGTAAGTTGCTAGAAACACAAATAGAAGGGTAGCGTTTATCTAAACTACAAAGAAGAAATAAAAGACAGAAAATTAAAGGAACTAAACTAAGTGAAACGGTGCTTGAGTAGTAAACNTTCTCGAGGGAATTAGAGTCATCACCACCACAAGTATGATGTCGCGCCACAAGTATGATGTCGACAACACATGATAGACATGGCTCTGTATTGTATTTTTGGCCCTATCCAACCTAGGAATGGATGATCCGCGCTCCTGTAGAGTAACCGGTCAAGCTGTATACGTGTTAGCAGCACGATGCTCACCTGATTGCGTCAAATAAAAAATTCAAGAGTGTGCCATGTGCTCTCGAGGGTGCACCGTGTGTGCTCGCCCGTTCCCTTGACCATAGGCTACCACTGGTTAGAAGCATCATGGGTAGGAGGATCTCGCTGACTGTCAAGTTAGCTGCGGACATCTTTTTTTGTTGAAGGGAATGCCCCCTAGGTCTCGGCCCTTTTATTTCAATGCCGATAGAGTTACATCAGAGCAACTCCAACCGACCCAAACGGACTCGCGCTTTGTCCGCGTTTTATCCGTTTGGGTCGGCACGTCCGCCTTTTTTTGCAAATGAGTCGGCCATGCGTTCAACGCATCGATCCATTTTTCATCCGCGCGGCAGGCTTGTCTGTTAAGTTTTGATCGTTTTGATAAAAATATTCATAGAAAATAATGTTATTTCTAGATTAAATGTTCAATACAAAACATTACATAGTACGAGAAGCACAAAAAAATATCTCATAGTTTAACATTAAATTGTCTCAAATACATTTAAAAGAAAAAGGTTGCCGATACACCTACTGGTTGCTGACATGAATCCACATATGCTCAACCAAATCATTTTGCAGCTGCATGTGAGTATTCCAATCACGCATCTTATGATAAAATTTGACGAACTCTGCAAACGTTGCCCCTCCTCCATGCTCAGGCACAACATTGTCATCCTAAAACTCAAACCCTTGATCACAGAGACGTTCTGGGCGCTCATCCTCTATGATCATGTTGTGCATGATCACACAAGATGTCATCACCTCCCATACCTTTTAGTGCTCCAAGTTCTAGCAGGATACCGAACGATGCCCCATCGAAATTGAAGAACGCCAAAGGCACGCTCTACATCTTTTCTAACACTC
>CBMN010771047.1:58-10886 GCA_000582825.1 Hordeum pubiflorum | reverse complement strand
GCCGTCACAAAATGACGACATCCGGTCTTCCTCCGAAGCTTCCAGGTCTTATTTTTGTCCAGAAAAAATTGTCAAAAAGTTTTGTTGTATTTGGACTTCGTTTAGTACTAATTTCCTGAAAAGCGGAAAACACTTAGAAAACAACAATTGGCACTGGGCAATGGGTTAATAGGTGTTGGGGATATACCCCCATGGTATGACCCGGTGAGGGTATGACCCGGTGAGGGTATGACCCGACTGTCAAGTGGCGGCTCATAACCAGGGTCTTTACATGGGCTACAGAAGCCGTGAAGCTCAAGGGCCATGAGACAGCTCATCCAGAAGACCAACTCATGGACTAGTACTTGGCGGGTCGGCTCACGGAGGGAGTCGTAAGGAATTTCCCTTACTTAAAAGACAAGACAAGTACAAGTAGACTAGGTCACGGCTTGTATTACAACTCGGATTCTATTGTAACCTCAGGGCCTCAACCTATATATAAAGGGGAGCCCTGAGGTAGAGAGATCAAGGAATAAATCCTCGAGAGCTAGGTTAGCAATTTTGCGCCCTTGTAATCGAGATCATCATCATCAATAACACACAAAGTAGGACATAGGCTTTTACCTCCATTAGAGGGGTCGAACCTGGGTAAACCCTTGTCTCTTGTTCTCGATCAACCCCATACAAGCATCCACCTAGTTGCGATGGCTCCTAGACTTAGTCCTATCGCTAGAACATTTGTCGTGACAAAACCACGATAGTTGGTACCCACCGTGGGGCCAGCGCATGGTGGTGTTGAGTTCCTGAAGGGAGCTCTCCCTGGGATCAAGGGATACGTGATCGGCCGAATGACCAAGAGTCATCACGTCAAGCTGTACATCGATGACTTCGACTGGGGCCCCGAGGCCAGCTCAATCGACTACGGGTACCAGGTCCGCTTCGGCAAGATCCACGTCTTCATCAGCAAAATCGGCGAACAGGACTCGAGCCAGACATCTGCACGGACATCGTCAAGCCGGCTCGACGCACGCGACCGGGCCAAATTCAAGCCGGTCGGAATCATGTCTTCGTCGGTTTCACTCAGGGAGTTGACCTCGCGGATAACACTGCGGCTAGTGGAGATACTCTTGTTTACTCCGACAACGAGTCTTTGGTTGGAGATACTAGGTCAATCTGCCCGCACTTCGATGGTAGGCTTGGGGGCTACTCCGATGATGAGATTGCTCGGGAGTCACTCGAGCCGCCTCGACAAGCCGCCGTCTTCATGGCCGGGACCGCATCGCCCTTTACTTTCCGGTGCCTGGCACGACGGCCGGAACTAGTACTTCGGCACCAAGCACAGCCAGCTCAGACAAAACGCCGGCTCAAGCTATGGCCGACTTGATGGCTGACATGATGATGCTCCTGGAGACACCGGTCATCGCGGAGAATTAGGCGGAACATAATGTGGAATTGACCAAGCTTTGTGGTTAGATGGCTAAAGTTCAGGAGGAGATCGCCACTGAGAATACTCGCATGGCAGAGTTGCAGGCTCATATCCACAATGAGGCTGAATGTCTAAAGGCAGAAGCCTAGCAACTAAGTCTTCGAGGAGACGCTGCGAAGGTGGTTTACCAAAGGAGGCACACGAGCCGTGTGCCCCCTAATATCGAGCCGACACGTCTTTTTGATTCCCCCACAGCGCACGCCATGGACCATGCAACCACAGTTGGGTCAACCTCATCAACCGATTCATCAGCTTGAGCCGGCCGACCCGCCGTCGGCTCAGTCACCGCCTCGTCATTTCTAGACGCTGATGGGTCACTTCTACAATCTTGTGGATAATATGTTGGAGGCGACTCGCAACCTTGAAGCATTCCCAATCACAGGAAACACCCCAATAGAGGTTGAGGCCAGAAACACCATCGAGATGTTGAAGACTGTGGTCACCCAGCAGGCGTAATACTCTTATAGCCGGGACCGGGTTCATTCTACCCCCTATGCAAGTCACAACAAGAGTCTACATGTAGAGTCCCCTACAGTCTCTAGCAGTGGGCGCAGGCAACGAGCTCAGGATTCCCCAACATGACCGGTAGTGTGAGACGCGCAAGCAATCGTTAATGCGGCTCGGGTCATGCGAGAGACTGTAGCGGCAGCAGCGGCTGGACAAGTGCCTCCCATCACACCCCAACTAGTTTCTTCTGGGGCGGGTCTAAGCAGCAGGACAATCGGACTACCATGTCTCGCGTCAGCTCTGCGCAATGAGTGTATGCCCAAAGATTTCAAGGGTCCTCGCAAAGTTCCCAATTAGATGGCTGATCTTGAGCTGGTTGCATGTATAGAGAGCTATGAGCTAGCTATGGACATGCTGGATGTTAGCGACACAGTTCGTGCTAAGTACTTGACCATGATGCGTGAGGGTCCGACTCGCACATGGTTGAAAAACTTGCCCCCCAATTCAATCAACACTTGGGCAGAATTGAAGGAATGCTTCATTAGGAATTTTCAAGGAACCTACAAACGCCCAATGACAATTGTTGATTTACAGCATTGTGTCCAACATACGGATGAACCTGCCCATCATTGGACTCGTCGGGTCATGGAGATTATTCATTCCTCCGATAGCATCACCACTGCCCAGGCCGTCTTAATTCTGGAGAAGAACTGCCACTTCCAGCCTTTTGTTCAGAAGCTTGGGTGCCTCAAGCAAAAAGTTCAAGACATGGGAGACCTCATGGATGTCCTTACTAGTTATGCCGAGTCATATAGTACAAAGGATCCCAGCTCCAATGATAACATGTCTGGCAAAAACAAGAAAAATGATGGTGGCAAGGGTCATCAGCAGAATAACTCGGGACAAAATAGAAATCATGGCAACCAAGGAAACGGTGGTAAGCGCAAACATCCCGAGGGCGGGTCAGATTTTGTCAAAACACCAATACTAGTTTCAAGAACCAGCGGCCTAACAACAACTCTTATAGAGCTTACAATGGGAACAAGCCCCGTAACTATGAGGCAGCACTTAAAGCTCCTTGTCCCAAACATAGTTTCCCTGATAAGCTGGCCACTCACTCCTGGGAGAATTGTTACATCATGCAGGAGTTTCATAATCAAGCATATCATAATCACCATGGAGAGGGTACCGGTGGACATTCGGGTCATCCCGATGGCGGACATCCGGGTCAGCCTGGTGGCTCGTCGAGCGGTTTCGCAGGTCCCGGTTTCCACGGATCCACCGGCTCGAGGGCTGGCTTCTAGAATTCTAGCCACAATGGCGGTGGAAATCAACATTCTGGGCAAGGAAATCAGCAATATGGCAATCAAGCCGGTTTTCAGAGCAATCCTAAGTATTTGAACAACGGGCAGTATCATGTCTTCACAACCAGTACTTGGAGGCATGACCGCAAGGTCCAGCAGAGAGCTGTCAATATGGTTGAGCCTTCCGTCCATGCATACTTAACTGGTCAGAACAACCCATAACCTGGAGCGAAGATGATCACCCTTCCCGGATTGATAACCTAGGTAGTCTCGCTTTGGTGGTGGCGCCTCAAGTTGGGGGATATAAGCTCACAAAGGTACTCATGGATGGGGGAAGTAGCATCAACATCCTATACTATGACACGTTTAAACGGATGAATCTGTCATAAAAGCAGTTGCAGCCTTCCTCCATAGTTTTTCACGGGATTGTTCCTGGAAGTCAGCATATCCCATCGGTCGGGTCAAGCTAGAAGTTGCTTTTGGTACGGAGCTCAATTATAGATGTGAGTCTCTGTCTTTTGAGGTGGTCAAAATCAAGAGCCCTTATTACACACTCTTCGGACGGCCGAATTATGCTCGTTTCATGGCATGGCCTTGTTATGTTTATCTCAAACTCAAAATGCCTGGTCCTAAGGGAACCATCACGGTTGATGGCAACTGGAAAATTGCTCAAGAATGCGAGGAAGGAGATGTTGCTTATGCTGAGTTGGCTTGCGCAGCGGAAGAGCTAAAGTTTTACACATCCAATGTTGACCCGATGGATATGACCCCGTTGAAGAAGCCAACTACAAAGTCTAACCCCCTGCTCAAAATCAAGCCGGCTGAAGATACAAAGTTGGTTGATTTTACTCCCGATCATTCCTCCCAACAGTTCACTATTGGGACATGCATGGACCCCAAATAGAAAAGCGCGCTCATCGAGTTCATCCGTGGGAATCAAGACATTTTTGCATGGAAGCCTTCTGACATGCCTTGTGTCCTGAGAGAACTCGCTGAGCACCACCTCAATGTGGATCGAAAGATGAAACATGTTCGACAATACCTCTGTCATTTTAACAAGGAGAGACGAAAATCTATTGGCGAAGAAGTAGCTCGGCTCTTAGCTGTCGGTTTCATTATTGAAGTTTTTCACCCCGAGTGGTTGGCAAATCCGGTGCTTGTTTTGAAAAAAATGACACCTGGCGTATGTATGTTGATTACACAGATCTTAGCTTGTCCTAAGGACCCGTTTGCGCTTCCTCGCATTGACCAGATCATTGATTCTACTGTTGGTTGTGAGCATTTGTGTTTCCTGGATGCTTACTCTGGCTATCATCAGATTAAGATGGTTGTTGAGGATCAGGAGAAGACGGCCTTTATAACACCTTTGGGGACTTTTTCCTATGTTTCTATGCCTTTTGGACTTAAGAGTGCGGGGGCTACTTACTAGCGCTGCATACATAATTTCCTGCGCACACAAATTGGGCGAAATATGCATGCTTATGTTGATGATATTGTGGTCAAATCCCAGAAGAAGGAGACTTTGCTGGGTGACCTCAAGGAGACTTTTGACAGCCTTCGATTTTACAAGATGAAGCTTAACCCGGCCAACTGTGTTTTTGGTGTTCCTGCAAGCAAGTTACTGGGATTTTTGGTGTCATAACGAGGCATCGAGGCTAACCCGGATAAAATCAAAGCGGTGACCTCTCTTACCAAGCCGACTAATATCAACAATGTTCAGCGTATGGCGGGTCGCATTGTAGCTTCGAGACGGTTCTTAAGCCGCCTGGGTGAGAAAGCAATTCCACTATACTAGTTATTGATGAAAATAGACAATTTTGTTTGGACAGATGCTGCAGGCAGGGCTTTCGAAGCCCTCAAGAAGCAATTGGTTGAATCGCCCGTCCTAGCCGCTCCACTTGACAAAGAGCTTATGCTCTTGTACATTGCTAGCAATAATAAAGCGGTGAGTGTGGCAGTTGTTGTCGAGCGGAAGGAGGCCGGGAAGGAATATCCTGTCCAAAGGCCAGTTTATTATGTTAGTGAAGTTTTGACTGAGTCCAAGCAACGATATCCACACTGGCAGAAACTGGTACTTGGTGTTTTTACGGCTAGTCGCAAGCTAAAGCACTATTTCCAGGAACATCCAATCACCATGGTCAGTTCTGCTCCTCTAGGGGATATTATCCAAAATCGGGAGGCTACACGCCAGGTTGCTCAATGGGAATCGAGCATGGGCTGTTTTGCCCAGTGACATCCGTCATGATTGCCCTAGAGTTGCTGCCTATGTCGAAGCTGATAATGAACAAGCTCGTCTGGAATCCCTGGATGCGTTAGAGGAAGAACGCGATCTTGTAGCATCACGATCAACTATCTACTAGCAAGACCTATGTTGTTGTCATAGGCGTAGAGTTCACAGCCGGACTTTCCAGGAAGGTGACTTAGTGCTCCGTTTGATTCAAACCAAACAGGCATGCATAAGCTTTCACCACCGTGGGAAGGGCCTTTTTTCATCAGCACGAACCTCAACAATGGTTCATATTTACCTGATCGGCATACGTGAAAACAAGAAGTCACACACCTCTGAAGAGGAGACCAACAGGCCTTGGAATATTGCTCATATTCGGCCTTCTTATACTTAGATCCACTGGCTCCAGCTCATTGTACATATCTATGTATATACCTTTGTGTTCAATACAATAAATCCGGCACCCCTGAAACTCGGGGTCTCTGTTGTTTCATGTCAAAAAAATGTGCATGGGTCTTTATTCTTTGATCATAAGTCACTTGGGGGCTCCTGACTCATCGGGTTAGACTTTAATATACCACTTGCCTGGCTAAATGCCACCATCAAACTTGGTTAAACCTGCTTGTTTGCAAGATGCTACTCCGAAAAGGTGACCCGATGTACTCTCGATAAGTCAATCCATATGGACCCTGAACTTATCCAGGTTAAAATACCGGCTTAAGTCACGTGAGAGCCGGCTTACAAAAAGCGAGGATAAACCATGGGCCATCACGCCAGGTTCATCGAAGCAAGACTTGAGCCTCGAAAGCCAGTCTCAATACTGAGCCTCAAAAGACGGCTTACAAATTATGCAATTTATTTTCCAAATCATATATATATCTCTTTTTATTCTGATTTGTAGGAACAGTTTTATCCTTATTTGCCGGGTCAACAATAGACATCCGGGTTATTTCAGCCTTTCAAAATGACGTCATACTGGATCACACGATAACCAGTTATTATACTTGGTACAACTATCAAGGCCCTTTGTTAAATATTTGACCCATCTCACTTTGACCAGCTTATGGCAAGATGCCAACAGCTGGCTTGTTGAAGAAGAACAACCAGCAAGTTGAAAAAGAACAAAAATAAAGACAAGCATATCAAAACATCTGGAACAGTTGGCTCATTATTTTCACGGGATAACACTTCATCGGTATCAAGTGCTCGATGGCACACCGGCTGGCATAGGATTTCAACTACTCCTATTACAAGCCCAACTTAGGCCACAAAATATTCAAAGTTCTTTTCCTTCAACGAATAACATGATTACTCTTGCATGTCGGCTCTTCACTCTTCTGGGTCGACGTCCAATCTCTAATCTTCTGGGTCGCTTTTATCCGTCTCATCCAGCTTTGTCTGGGGATCTCTTGGCGTCCATTGAATGGTTCACAAAATAGGGGAAATTGAGTACTCGCGGATGATAATGGATGGGTCGAAATCAGGAGCAAAGTCTTTCTTACGCTGAGGAGGGGCAAGCTCGAAAGGCTTGTATTCCGGCGGGGTGATGCGTTCGTTGTCCTTGGTATAGCCGGGTTGATACTTTGACAGGTCCAACTCGTTAGCAAGTTGAGTCGCTAGCATGCGGGTTTCCCTCGCACACTTGGCATAATCTTCCTGCGTGAACTCTGAGACATCCAATTTATATTTAGGAAATCCCCCCTCCATTTGATCCGGCTCTAGCTCATGTAAATAAGCCTTCGCACGCGAAAGTGCTGCGTTGGCTCCAGCACGAGCCGCCGATCTTTTCTGTTCTTGGATCCACTGAGGGAGTGTTGACAAGTCTCTGAGCATGCCTTTAAGCCGGCTAGGAGACCTCTCGACATTTGTGGCGGAATCGGAGCTCCGGGGATCCAAAGAGGTTCTCCTACCCTACGCTACCTTGCAACCTCATGGCGACTCGCCGGCATGCTCGAGCTAAGGAAGAAGAACAGTGGACACGACAGTTTACCCAGGTCAGGACACCTTGCGGTGTAAAACCCTACTCATGTTTGTCTGGATTGCTTGAGGATGTGAGCGAGTACAAGGGTGAGTTCTGGCTAACTGGGGTCGATCCCCCTCTATGGTAGCAGCCTATCCCTTCTTATACTGGCCTTGGTCCTCTCCCCAAGGAAAACACAAGGCAGGGAGGGTTGCCACAATGGCCAGTTTGAAGGGGGACAGGACTCCAGCTTATCCTGACAAAAGTAGTCTTCGCCTACAAAACCCTCCTGTCGTGACGCGCTAGTGGGCTCGGGGNTGACCTCCGTCCTGGCGAGCCCACAGCCTCAGTCTTATTACACCAAACATGAAACCTTTGGAGATTCCTTTGGGAACCGGCAAGCGGGCCCTGCTCCCTTAGCACAAAAGAGGAAACCCACCCCATCTGCGCCTGCTGGCGCGGATCTTGGCGCTGCTTGGCATGGTGCGCGTCGCGCATGTAAAGGTGCAAGACCGCATGGCCCCGCAAAGCCATCCTAGATTAGTCCACCCCGCGGAGGTCCCAGGGGAAACCTCGGGAAGCGACCTCGCGAGGTGGCCTCGCGAGGCTCTTGACGATGCTTGCGGATGTACGCCTCGTGAGGCGGTGGCCCTCGCGAGGGTCTTGTTCATGAGGTCCAACGGGGGGCGTGTTGGGCCCATGGCATGCGCCGCGCCTGGGTACCCCAGTCTCATGGGCCTGACAGTTTTTCATAGCCTTTATTGTATAAACAGATCCTGTGAACATCTGTTCCAGGTATGTGAATATGGCCTTCAATTTCATTATAGGCTTCTGCACAAGATTGTCACTTTTTCTGCCTACGAACAAGAAAGGTATATAAAAAATGGCTGATAATTTAAACCCGGAAAATGACTATGATATAGTGACTTAGCAAAGATATCCTGAGTCATATGGGTGATATGATGCCGTAGAGTTGCCAAATCTTCATTTGTTGAGCCAAGTTGTTCCTCAGCTATCTCAGCACGTGGTTGTAAGACGACTCTTTCTTGGTCGAAGCCGACCTTGATCGTATGCAACACATCAGCAGATTGGCTTAAGGATTTTTGAAGGTTACCCGCCAACGCTGTTGTTTTCTTCTTGAGATCCTTCTCTTGTTTGAGCCTCTTTTGTAAGCCGTGAGCGGACGATTCGGACTCGACCAATATTTCCTGCACATTAGAAGTTGTCAGGGACAGTTTAAAAAGCCCCGATTCACCACAGGCAGACGACCCGGCACTTGGGGCCTACGATACAAGAAATTGCTCAAAATTTTCAAGTCCCATCTAGTTTCACACACTCTACATGGCCCTTGGGGCCAATGCAAGGCACGTTTTCTTTTCTAACCTATGACAATACCTAGCTGTCTCCAGAAGATAAGGTGGCACTTGGGGCCTACAGGTCATGTTTTTCTACAGTATGGTAATGACAAATATTAAAAAAAAAGACATGGCTATCTCAATAAGACGAGCTGGCCCTTGGGGGCTACAGGTTGAAATTACTTTATCATACTAATTTCAGGCATCTTAAAGCACCGGCTCATTATTTTCATACTGATCCGGTCCTTGGGGGCTACGGTTAGTTCTCACAAGTTACAAGTCATTTTTTCAAGACCCAGCTCAGTATTTTACATTACTGAGAGGCCCTTAGGGGCTACAAGAGTATGTACGATAAAGGTAATAAGGATGGGAATTTCATACCTCATATTTTTTCTTGAGTGTATTCATCAAGCTCACTTCAATGTCACGGCTCTCAGACAGCCGGGTCAGATACTCTTGATGAAGTTCGTATACATTGAGATTTTTAGAGTGGGGAAGCTCTAATTTGGCTTTCCCTTTCGATGCCATAACTGGCTCATCCTTGGCCATAATTTTGGCCAAGGTGTTGGAAATCTCTAGAGTTTTGTGAGCTTCTCCAACGAAAGTCACTTCTGCGTCAACCATTGGATCAGATGGGACGACATCATTCAGCTCCTGCACAGGACTAGGGGCGCAAGTAGGACTTGTAAGTCAACTTGATGGGTAGGGTTATCAAGGTTAACCTGTCCTTCCTGAACTGGTTCTTCAATTGTCACCGTCCCTTTATCCAGGACCAGCTTATTTTCACGAGCCGGCTCAACCATAATGTCTGAGTTGTCATGACCTGAATGATCAGTTTGGGCTTCAGGGTCAGTGATTGGCGGGTCTTGAGTGTTGAGATATGTAGCAGCAGAAGACAACCCACCAATCTTCTTCCTTGAGAAGGCTTTAGCTCTGTATATATGAAAACAATATCAAATTAAGGAAATCACTATGATGACAAAGGAAAAATGTGGTTAAAATATGTTTACCCACAATTTATTATGAAGGCAGGGAGCTGAGTTGCAGATTACTCGCCAGAAGAGGGCGACGTTTCCTGATAATTTGAATCAGAAGGATTGAGAGGTTGTTTATAATGACTGGCTCATGGACGGAATGAAGTTGGACTATGAGGCACCTCACCTCGATGTTTGCGGGCGGCTGGCTCCAGGGGTAAGTTGGACGTTAACTCCCCGGAACGGCTTTGGGTCTTGCATTTCTATGGACCAGCATATTGAGTTTTCTTCAAAAGAAATTGTGGGTCTAAGTGAGCGTCTGGATGTGAAAATGGAACTTTTCTGATGGATCATCTCGTCCTATTTGGGATATATGTTTTTGATGAGGTGGATGAGATTGAAATTACCTCAACATTGCCGGCTCGGCTGGTTTCGATGTTATCCTGGCAACAAGGGGCGTAAGCAAGTTCAATAAAAAGGCGGCCAAGATAATCAAGCTATAGCCCTGACTACTCTCTCGTAGCCGTTTCACCAAGTGGCTCATCTGCTTGCTCATCCTGAGGAGGCGCAGGGTTCTGGGCTCGAGCTTTCCACCAGTCAGAATCCGCCTGCACACAATAATCTGGTGATTTAAGCACCAAAAATAAGGTGAGTTATGGGATACGAATATAAGAAAGTCTAACAATATAGGTGCCATTTGCTTAGGGTATTGAGCCAGTTTATCCAGCATCGGGTCAGATCAATCCCGGTGAGGCCATGAGCTGTTAAAGCTCTTAACCTTAACAATATAGGTGCCATTTGCTTATTTTCCTCATCAGTTGTCAAACCCGGGAAGGCAACTGTGGCATTGAGCCACTTCAATCTATAACCCGGCAGGTGATTTATGCCTTGAGGAGCAGTGTTCTTGCAATAAAACCTGGTTCTATTCCAGCCCTTGGGACGACTCGCCAGTTTTGAATCAGGAAAGACACTATTTTTCCTCTTTTGGATGGAAATTCCGCCAAGATCTACGCTGGGTCTATCCTTGATTTCAGTTTGATGGTTGATGTAGAAGAATTCCCGGAAAAGTGTGACAGTTTTATATGAGGGAGAGGCA
>CBMN010770968.1:0-11364 GCA_000582825.1 Hordeum pubiflorum | reverse complement strand
AATTACCAAAACCAAACATGGGGGGCAGCACATGTTCTTTCAACACTTAATATGTTTGATATGTGTGAAAAGCAGATTTCACTCATTTCAAAAAATTGGTTTCACCCAATTCAAAAAACTTATTTTACTTATTCCAGAACTGATTTCACAGATTTCAAATGTTGAAATTTAAATATGTTTAAAATGTATTCATATTTTCCATAATACTCCATGTTTCCAAATGGAATGAATCGACAGGCTTCATAATTTCCATATATGTTTTGATTCCTTCAATTAAATGGCTCATCCTAGCGGGAAACAAAATAAACAAAGTAAAAAAATTTCTCAAACATTTTACTCTTGAACCGTGCGTGCAAATCACGAATTGTTTACACTGTTGTTTCTCGCGTCGAGCTTTTCGAAACTAGATCACATGATTGAAAGTTTCGATACGCTTTTTTTTGGCAAAGCTATACTTCTAACTAGAAGTAACTTGAGTTTCCAAACTGTATGAACCCGTGCTTTCAAGTAAACTTGTGCTTCACCACACTTTTGGGTGAAGCACAAAAGCATAATTGTGCTTCACTTTTTTTTGGGAAAACACATAAGCACAAAACCTAATAAATAGAAACAAAAAACGAAACCAAAATATGGAAACCGAAAAACAAGAAACTCAAAATATGAGAGACAAAAAACCGGATGAAATCTAGAAACTGAAAATAAATCAAAAAATGAAATTTTAATTGGGGAAAAACGAGAGACTAAATAAAAAATGAAACAAAAAACCACGAAAGTACAAAAGCAGAGTTTGTGCTTCACTTGGAAGCACATACATACTTCACTTTATTGGGAAGCATAATTGTACTTCACACGGAAGCACACGTGTATTTCACGCACGAAGCACAACTGTGCTTTAACGTAATTATCGAAAAGTGGAAAACACAGATGTGCTTCAACGATGCTTCCGCATGAAGAACAGTGAAAAAGCACATGTGTGCTCACAAAAGAAGTGAAAATCATTGATGTGCTTCAGGTTTCCGGTTTGTCTGGGTGTCCGTTTTATTTTTATTTTTGGTTTTCAATTTTCATCGATTTTGTGTTATTTTCAAGTTTTTGTTTCTTGTTTTTTTCTTGTGTTTTCTTGGTTTTTTCTATAAGAAAGTCCGCGCAAACCTACTAACATGAGATTAGTTTCGAAGATATCGACGCCATAAACACAATGGTGAAAAATGTTCGTGATTTGGATGCACAATTCAAGAGACAAAATGTTTTGGAAAAAAACGAATGAAATTAAAAACACAATACTCCCAGCTTACGACAAGTTTCACACATACAATACGCTACATGTATCTATGAAAAAAAAGTGGGAGTGACTTTCACAAGGAGTACCCTCTAACTAGTGATTTCGGAAGAGAAATCCTAGACAGCCTGTCAAATGCAGATTAAATAATGATTACTCCAGGCCGTTTGCCCTGAGCCCGTGGGCTCTTGGTGCTAACCAAAAACCGAAACATGTCGATTTCTAGGCCGAGTTAACCACTGAAGGCCCAGCCCAACAATGACCCACGGCATGCCAATCCCGCATCGCCTCATTTCTCTGCCCGCATCGCACAGTCCGCACCGCTTGCATCCCGCCTTCCATCCATCTCCTTCCACAGCTAAAACCCTAACCCCTGAACCAGCCTCCGCCGCCGCACACCCCTCCCAGCCACCCCGAGCCCCCGATACTCCGGCGGCCGCCCGATATGGGGAAGCGGCCGAGGTCGACGCGGCCGCCGCCCGCGGAGAGCCTCCACAAGTCCAAGCGAGCCAGCGAGGCGGCGGCCGCGGCGATCTCCGACTCCGACGACGACGAGATCGACGCCTTCCACAAGCAGCGGGACGTGATCCCCCTCGACGTCGACGACTCGAGGGACTCGGAGGAGGATGGCTTGGTGATGCCCATCTACGACGTCGAGGGCGTTTCCGACGATGAGAGCGACGACAGCGAAGAGGACAAGGACGGCGACGAAGACGACGGCAGCGAAGGAGAGGAGGACGGCGACGACGGCGCGGGCGCAGGTGATGTTGAGGTATGGGACAAATCATACACTGCAAAAATCAAGAGAGCGCAAAGGGCGGCCAAGCAGGCTGCCGGGGACGATGGCAGCGCGGAAGAGGATGAGGAACCGGAGGATGATCCAAAGAACTGGGGTGTAGGGAAGAAGAAATACTATGATGATCATGAGCAAGATGCTGATGATGTTGAGTATGAAGAGATAAGGAGGTTGCAGGCAGAGAATAAGCTGTCGATGAAAGATTTCGGATTGGAAGATGATGAAAGTGATGAAGAGGATAAGCCCTCAAAGGGGTCCGACCATCAGGCGAAGCTTGCTGATGAGGCATCCCCTCTCGAAAGCTACTCGAAGCTGAGAGCAGATTTTGCTGTCCTGTCAAAAGACGAGAAGATGGATGTAGTGTACAGCTCAGCCCCTGAACTGGTTGGGTTACTGGCCGATTTGAATGATGCCCAAGAACAGCTGAAGGCGATAGGACCAGTCACCAGTGAGGTGGCAGCTGGTCAAGGCAAGAATAAGGGTAGGATGCAGCCATTGGAGGTGAAGCGAGCTTGTCTGCTGGCTCATTGTCAAGCTATCACCTTCTACCTCCTTATGAGAGCAGAGGGACTGTCTGTGCAGGATCATCCTGTAATTGCTCGGCTGGTAGAGACCAAGAACATGGTACAAAAGCTGGCAAATATAAATCTTGCGAGCCAAGATGGGGACACTGAAGACCATTTTATGCCTGATAACAGCACCCTTGATGTGGTGAATAAGGCAGCCTCTCTAGAGAATGAGGGAAAATCTAGCAATTTGCTAGCCCTGGACAAAGTAAAACAGGGTGCTGAAGTAGCCGAATTGAAAAAGAATAAACCTTCCAAGGGGCACAATGATGAAATTACCAAAAGGAAGGTCAAGGATGAGTATATGGGCTTGCAAAGCATTGAAATGTTGAAAAGAAGAGCAATCCTTGAGGAGGGGTTGAAGCAAAAAGGGCTGTGTAAGTTGAAGCCAAAGTTGTCAAAAACCATGGCAACCAATAGCAGGAAGAACCTGCAGACACTGGATGACTTCGATGATGAAGTGCAGAAAAATAGTCAAGTGATCAAACCTACAAAGCTCCTGGTTAATGCAGCTGTCTCAGTTAGAAACAAGGTATGGGATATTTTCATGCAGGTTTCTTTATTTTTCTGGGTACCTTCATAGCTAGCTATTTTTAACGTGTGCAAAACCTAAATATCTTGTGATAATGATCTGTGCCTATTTGGCCTAAGTGTTTTAGCATGTGGTGAAAATTTCAAGTTTGTAACAGCAAAACTACACCAACAATTATACATACTGTCACGTAGGGCCAAAATTTCAATGCCATATGTTTCTTGCTGTAGATTCTTGATAGTATTCAGCTGAAACATCCTGATTTCGACGAAGTTGGCATCTGTTACATTTCTACTTTATTCTATGATGATTTTCAACATTCCACATTCCTTTTGTTGTCTGCATGCCTAATATTAGGCGATTTGTAATATAATTGTAGTGATAGAAACCTTAAATGGAGTGAAACTGCATCCTTGTACCCAGCTATGTTACAGATATTATCAGCCAGCACATACTATACATGATTTGAAACATCATTATATCCAAAAATGTTTGTGAAATTTGAGGATTATTAGGTGATTTTTGAGCTGTTATAATGGTTTACATATCGATCCTAGGGTGTCTCGATATGTCTCGAGTTCAGTAGGACTTTGCTTACGTTGCAAAAGTGAATTGGAATTTTGATAATACTTTGACATTGCATTTTGTTGCTAGCTGTGAATATGAGAAGAAACACCATTGTTGGTAAAACATAGCAATGATGAATTGTGCTACACTCAGGGACACTGGCTACACCTGCCTTCCAGCTTTAAAAACTCTGGCATCACATTGCCACACTCCTATCATATTTGTTTTGATAATGTGCACTAGCCAACAATGCTGGTCAATTTTTTTTGTCAAAATGTTACGTAATCTTTCTATTATGCTGTTCCAGAACAGCCTTTGTGCTATTATGTGCCATGTTAAAAGAATGATATCTGCCATCAAGTGCATATAATTGTTTTTCTTAGCGACGCAAACCTTGTTACTCTTGTCTTATCAAAGATATTGTCTGAAAAACTCGATGAGTTTACAATTGCTGATTATTCCTCATCTACAAAACTAAATCCACCCTTTTAACATGCGCTTGTGCTTTGTGTATCGGTTGTGGCAATGTCTGTAGCTATTCATAACCCTTTTTCTCTTCTGACCATCATTTCAGTTTGTTTCTGGTGATGATGACATTCCAAAGCGAGATGAGATTGGTGAAAGACGCCGAAAGCATGAATTACGTGTTCTTGCTCGTATAGGAACCAATTCACGTGAAGATGATGAGTTGCCAGAAGATGGTGATCATACTGAAGAGAAGCTCAGCCAATCCAGCGAGGAAGATGTCGATGATCATGAATCGTCAGGGTCTGAAGATGAATTCTACAAAGATATCAAGAGGCAGAGGACCGAAAAGCGCCTGGGCAAAGAACAGAGCACCCCTGTTGCTGAGCTGGAGGAAGAAAGCGAAGGAGATGGCAAGAGGAAGATTTCGCGGCAGATCGAGAAGAACCGAGGGCTGACCCGCTCCAGAAACAAGAAACTCAAGAATCCACGGAAGAAATACAGGATTAAGAGTGATAAACAGAGTAAAAGGAGGCAAGGTCAAGTGTGCGGCGCAAAGAAGCCCTCTGGTCCCTACGGAGGTGAACTGTCTGGCATCAATGCTAACGTCAGCCGTAGTGTTAGGTTCAAGAGTTGATGGCATCGGCCTTATCATGCATGTATGCAAATTTTGTTTGGTTTGCTTTTGTTCTGTGGGACATGAACATTTCGTCTGATGGTCATTTGGAAAGAAAACAGTATGTTTGCATTGTTTACGATTATGAAGTTACAGCCACTCTGGTGGCTGCTCTATCTGCCCTCTGATGTTGGATTGTGTTTGATGGGAATTAGAAGCAGAAAGATGTAGAATTACCAGTTCCTATCCCACTTTGATCGGCAAATGCTTCTGTTACATAATGTTCCCATGCTCAAAACAGTCAGAGCTCTTTTGATTCAAAGGAATTTCATATGATTTTTGGAGGATTTGGATCCTAAGGAATTTTTTCTATGGTGGTTGTTCGATTCGCTGGATTAGAATCCTTAAGAAATTTTCATAGATTTGATTTGTACTCTATTTTGGAGATTTTTTTTGAATCCACTCAAACCTCTTCGTAGAATTTCTTTGTTTTCCCGGTGCTATCAAACACTTACATCCAGGTTTCTGTGAGTTTTGTAATCCTATCTATAGGATACAAGGAATCCTGTGAATCAAAGCGGAACTACATACGGAGTAATATTTATTGTGGGGACAATAATTACATCATTGATAATTAAGAAGTGGGAGATATATATGGCCACATGACACAGAAAGCCCAAAATCATCTTTGCCACTCAAGCCCTCCCTGGCAGTCTCCATGGAGGCATGGACATTGTCACTCTAGTCTGCTGGAATATTTGGAATCAGGGAAGAAAGTTTTCAAAAATGAAGTGCCTGCAGTCAACACATGGCAATACCTTCTCAAGCAAGACCCTATTCTCCTTGGTCACAGGGTCAAACATATGAATGCAGACACCTTAGACAATTGGGTTAACACTCATATAGGATGCTTGTGTTTATAGTTCCGCCTTACAAACTCTGAACCTCATGTTTCATAGAACAGGCATTGGATGATCTCCTTTTCTTTTTGTTCCTCCCCTGTATGTACATACGTACAACAATTCTTCTACGGTCCTCGGCTTATAAAGGAAAAAGAATAGTCGAAATCATCCTTGCACCAACTAAGTGCTGTACACCTAATAACTAAGTGATGATTGATGTGGAGAAGTTCTTTAACAATTCAAAATAAGCTTGTACATTACAAAAGATCACTACTCCTATTATAGTAAACATCATTGACAGCCTGATCCCCGGTGACTTGATCTCTGGATAACCCCAGTCTGACAACCTTAACTTGTGGCTCTAAACCTGCCATCTGCGATAATTTTATCATGCCCATGCTTTGAGTGAATCATCGTCGTGCAAAGAATTCCCACCCATTCAAACTCTCCTCTTGATAGCTCAGTGTATTAGTCATAAACTAGGAGCTCATCAATCATGCATTGGTTTTCTAGGAGTTCCCTACTCCTAATTTGCTACTTGGGCACAACTTGTTAATGACTGAAAGATGAGCCTATTGCAATTAGGGTTTCAGGATTTTGTCATTGTACTCATTGGCTGACTAGGATACTAAGAATGCTGACAAAACAAACACTTTCAGAAAAGAAAAAAAAACAATTCACAATGAGCTTGTCAAGAGCAGAACAAAAGATCACTATTAAAGTAAACATCATTGGCAGCAGGATCCCTCGGTGACTTGATCTCTGACAGCCTCAACTTGTGGCTCTTAACCCGCCATGTGCGATAATTTTTTTTAGTACATCCATACTATGATTGAGTCATCGTCGTGCGAAGAATTTCCTCCCATTAAAACTCTCCTCTTGACACCTCAGTGATTTAGTCATAAACTAGGAACCCATCAATCATAAATTAGGTTTCTAAGAGTCCTAGTACTAATTTGCTAGTCAGGCACGACTTGTTAATGACTGAACGATAAGTTCATCGCAATTATTGATTCCAGGATTTTGTCATTGTACTCATTGGCTGGCCTGGATACTAAGAATCCTGACAAAAGAAAAACACTCTCAGAGAATTTAAGAAAAATGTTTCTTTCATGGGGACCTCACCCTAGCAGTCTGTTTGGAGCATACCTGAGCCTGGAGCATCCAGTTGGCTTTCTTGAATGCTGGGCGTCTGACCTTTCAAGATGCAGAGAGATTCAGCTCAGGAGCTAGGCGCCTCTTGGCCACACCAGAAGGCAAAAACCACTGATGTGATGAATCTCTTTTTCTAGCTCTTTTTAGTACTACTTTTATCACCTGACAATATAGAATGATGCAGCTGGAAGACAAATCTGTGTACATGGACATGCTTGCAGGCCACCTGTACAAAGAGGTGGCCTTTCTGAATTTCACTTCCCATATTAAAAACATCGAAGACAATGATGCTACATTTGATCTTTAGTGCATCTCTTTTTCAGTACGACTAGGATGTAGACGGGTACCTTCGTCTGGAGACTAGTGGAACATAGTTCAACAGTTCATGCAAAAAATTGCGCTGCTGTAGAATGTAGTGAATCTACAGCTTCTCTCAGAAGTGAAGGTTGGTAACAATGCCACTTTATTTGTATTCGGAACCTTGGATTAAGGTTCAAATAAAACATATAATTAACTCAACTCAAATACTAGGAACACTGTACATTATTGTAGAGCAAGCCTTTTGCAGCAAGGCTTTCTTTTCTGTCTGGGGTGGGCACATATATTCGCGCCAAAAAAAGAACATACATATATTGCAAGTGGCTCAATTCGACGTTGAGCCAGCTTATGTACACAAGACCTGACAATTTCAAACATCCAATTCTTTCATGTGAGAGGTCTCAATGCTGAGTTGCTGACCAGGCAATCATCTTGCTTTACAGCATCCCAGCAAACCATCTTCCTTCAAAGCCACTGCATTTTGTAATATGAAACTGCGCTTCCTACATCAGTGACACCCTTCCTTTGAACTTTGTAGTCTGAATTTCAGGCTGCCTCTTTCCGATGGAAGATGTTCATTGCGTCACTGTATAGAGCAACAGAGTTTGAGACAACAGCAAGCACGATCATCGTTACAGCCAAGATCTTGTCACGCTTGGTTGTGATTCCATAAGGATCCCTTGAAAAAAAATGAGTTTATGTGTTAGTATGGGAGTTCTTAGCAAATAGGGAATAGATATACCAATCAGAAGCATTATTTAGGTACCTTAATATGACCATGGCAGGAAAGATAAAACCAATCAAAACGGCAGCTGTGGCACCAGTAAACTGGAATGCATCCCAAATGCTTGGTATGAAGATGGCAGCAGTATAAATAACCACGAGGAGTGAGATGGTTATGATTGTAAATCTCTTATTGTCATAAGAAATGTGCCTCGACGTGGGAAAGAGTAGTCCATCCAAGTTGAGCCTAAGGGCAAAGAAGACGATGGGAAAGACAAGCATGACATGTGCAGCATAGCTCACTCTGACTACATCATTAAAGACAGAGCTGAACGGAATGCCAAGATTTGAATCAAAGTTGGCGAGCACATCATCCAGTGTACCCTCTCCAAAGAGAAGATAAGCAAAGAAACTTGTGGCAATGTAAACACTGGAGCAAAGGGCCAGCGATGTCCGCACAATTGGTTTAGTTTGTGTTTTATCCTCAAGCTCATTGTCAATGCTGTGAACTGTGGAATCATGAAAACATGCATTTAGAATTGTCATAATTGAACAATGGCAAGATTAGCTGGGCACTGAAACTGCATACCGTTATAGTGGCAGATGTAGGCAGTGACAAGGACAGGGACAGCCGTAAAAAGCTTCCAGACAGAACTAAGGCCATCTATTTCTGGAAAAAGCTTGGGCATCGCTACAGTTCCATTGATGACTTTGATTATGGCAATCCCAGCAGTAATAACAACAAAAACCACAGCGAGAGCAACTGATAGGGCAGATGTGTAGCTCAATGAATCTATAGGAAATGATAAGATTTAAGATTAATATCATGCAGCTAATATTAGAAAACATGGCGAAAAGTAGTTATTTCATAGTTTGCACAGATGAACACATACCCAATCGTTTAAAGCTCACCAATGGAGCAAACACGAAAAGAGTTGTCACAAGAAGAACAATGGCACGAGAATTCCACAAATGTGCTCCAAACCAGCCCTCCAATATGCCACGATGATGAATACCGCCTGACGATGTTCCAGATAATACATCACCTATCAAAAGTTCAATAACCAGCATCAATCGCAGTTCATGCAAATAGATCAGTTCATTTTAATTATTAAGGTACAAGATGTTACTTCATGATAAGAAGCTAACTTCTAACTAGCTCAAGTTTGAATTGGTATCTCACGGTTTTTACTAAATTGCTCAAAATGACCAATTATTTCTTCGCAGAGGAACTAGGTTTCCATTTGCCATTTGATAGTATACAACTTAATAAATTACTTATCAGGAGCTCATGGAAGAATTGTCTTGAAAGCAATGTACTAAAGAAACCCAAGTGGCCAAGTCAATCAGTTGCGTAATGAACTTATATGCTTTAAGTAAAACAAATCAAGAACATCTTGGAATTATTAGTGACTCGTCTCCAGACGTAGGCTCTGAAATGTGCATTACTGGAATAAAAAAATACTCTGGTGGAGCACTGGATTATCCATAAGAAGCCGTGAATTTAAGTTGTATCACAAAATGCTCGAAAGTAACACAGAGAACAGGAAGGAGAGATATTAAGATTAGATGAAATACCAATGATAATCATGTAAACAATCATCACGCCGATGTTGTTTATAACCACAGAGGCCTGCAGCGCAATCCTCCCCCATTGTCCATATGCCTCACCCATCAGCCACCCATATGACGTGATCTTTCCTTGGTGGCTGCACCTGATAAGCATGTCAATGGATGCCTCCGTGAGCAACGCCACAAAGACGATCATCAGAAGGCCAGGGATGAGGCCCAGCATCTTGATGCTGGCCGGCAAGGCCATGATTCCAGCACCAACGATGGTGGTCGAGAGATTGAAAACTGCGCCGGAGAATGAAGCTCCATTAAACTCATGGAATCCCTCCTCCTCCTCCACCTTGACCGGGAGAAGCGGCGTAGTCTCATCTCGTATTTCATTGCGCGCCGTCTGCTGGTTCACGTCTGCTGATCCGTTCCCGACAGCCATTTCCTCTTTCACTCTCCTGGAAGGAAATATTTTCAGCCAACGATATAGCGCAATATGGTACATTTGATTTGACTAAAACAGTAGCTTTGTGTTTTCTCTCAATGCTTCTTATGATGAGATGCAGCTTGTTAGAACTTCTTATGATTCGAGTAAGACAATTTCGATAGCTAGCATTCAGAAGACAAAAATCATGCTACTAGTTTAGGATATACTACACACCAAAGCATCCTACAACAGTAAACAATTGTGGAACCTAAGCACAACAAAGTCAGCTAAAGCTCCCCTAGCAACTGTTCTAAGCTAAAAGCACGCTCCCACTGAACCCATTATCACCACCACAAATCCACAACGCGAACACACGTTGTTTTCTCAATTCCCAGCAAGAACGCTGACCAAGAACTGACAGCAAAGGATCAGGGGAGAAAATGGCGTTACCTTTCCAGCAGAAGTCTCCGTTAATCGCCACCGGGATCCGAAAGCCAGAAGAGCAGACGCGACCAGAGCCAGACAAAAGCAGAGAAGAACTTGTGGACTGTGCAGGGAGGGAGGGCCGCCTCTCCGGTCTCTCTCTTCCGCCACCAGGCTCCAGCCGGCCTCGTTTTATAGCGAGGAGACGCGGAGCTGCCTCCAGTTAAGGCTGCCAATCAATCAGCGAATCCATCCAAACCTCTCGCTGTCACGCGCTACAGGTCCCCTCGCTCGCTCGCCCGCCCACGAGTGGACGGATCCCGTCGACGTCGGCGGAAATAATAAATCCGATTCGGGATCCCGTCCCTGTCTCGTGCTCCTCGGAATCTTGCAGGTGGGCGCGGGCGGGCCGGCGAGGTTCGTCCGTGCTGTCCGCTCGTGTTTGGCGTGCGGGCTTCCTTCTGCCGGTGGAAATGGCGGGTGGAAGACGGCGGAGGCGTTGCGCACGCGGCCGGCGGGGTGGTCGGAGCCTCGCATTTCCGGTGGCAACGAGCCTGACAGTGCCATCTGAACCAACGGCGTTTTTTTTCTTTTACGGTAATACGCGTCTCATTTTTTATCATAAACAAAATCATTGTATAACATATATAACCCGTCAAAAAAAAAAATCATTGCAACACACCGACCTTAAAAAACAACACAACCGGACGCTAGCTCTGACACAAAGTAATACAGTATCAAAGTAACACAACCGACCTTAATAAAGTATGTTAAAATTTGTAAAGGAATCATTGACGCGATAGCGCATTTTTGGTGGGGAGACGAGATAAATCAAAGAAGGATGCATTGGATGGCCTGGTGAAAAATGTGTGTACCTAAAAATGGAGGGATGGGATTTCGCGATATTCACTGTTTCAACCTGGCATTACTAGCCAAACATGCATGGCGTCTTATTGATAAACCGGACTCTTTGTGTGCTACAATCCTAAGAGCTAAGTACTATCCAGATGGCGATTTATTGAACACCAAGCTGAA
>CBMN010770911.1:0-12362 GCA_000582825.1 Hordeum pubiflorum | reverse complement strand
TATTAGTTTACGGAGGGAGTAAAAAGTTGTCTTAACGGGTAGAGAAAATTACCATAATCTATATTTCTATCAATATTCCAGTACAGAAGATAAGACAGTTCACAAAACCAAATTCTCTTAATCTAATTAATCATATTAGGTTCGCTGTACAACGAATGTAGGGCTGCAACGCTACATACAACAAGAGCCTTTTCCGCACTTGAAAGACACATGTGTATTTGCTGCAGTCCCCCAGGTATAGCTTATAGCTTACTTGCCTCCGGCTCGAACTGACTTGTAACCGATACACAATTGAGAATCTTGCTGAAGAGATTGTCATTACAAAAGCATCGTTTGTAATATATGGTTCATGGAGCTATGCAGACACTCTCATGGACCCATGACTAAGTTCCCAGCACCGCTGTAGCATAGGTTAGCTGAATGGTCCATTGGTGTGGCTCTAAAAGTAAACCCTTCATTACCTCCTTTCTCTTCTCTGGAACCATACGTGCGGCCAGCAGCGTTTCCTTGGACCGTTGGCATTGCCATTGATGGATGTCTCATGTTGCCATACATCGACGCCATGGGTTGCATTTGATACTGCATCTGATCAGGACCTGAAGACTGCATTTGGTTTGTGGCGTCGCTGTGGTTCGGGCTGATCCCAACACCAAGGTCAAGACTGACAGTGTCGGTTTCAGCCGCCTGAGAATACTGGCTGGTGAAGTTCCTGGCTTCACATGCCCTCATCATGCCGCCAATGCTGCTGGGCATATTGCTGTTAATTTGATGCACGGCATTCTTCATGGGAGGTGTGGACATCTCATGGGTTGCATTCCTCGCAGCAGGGACTTCATGGTTATGTTTTCCTTCATACGTTGTTATCACTGATTTAGGATCGTGCGATGCTCTCTCAACATGCTTCCTCACAGGGCATCCTGTGCTTGTGCATTTATAGTAACTCCTGCAGTCAAGAACAAAAACAAATATAAGAGTGCAACAACTCATGTGCCACATCCAAAATAAATTGAGTTGCCTCTTTTCTAAATGTTGCACACAGATACAAAATTAGGTCGTCGTGCGTTCCGTATGGTTGACTTCTCAAAACATCGATCTCCAGAATCAATAAAGCCCTTCAAAACCTGACTCCCAGCATTTTATTATATGAAGAAAAATATTAATTATTAAAATGCATGCTTTATGTGGCTTGAAAACAAAGATCTATCGAATAAATTAAGGATTATATGTGCCTGGCCTGGTGGACTATAACCAGCTTCCACCGTCCATCTGGTCTTTGAGATCAAAATCTGTATGTTACGGTTCATTATTACTTGGTGCTGCTAGCGTGTGGTCAGGTTGAATGAGTGTAGCAGTGTGGCTGTACTATTTTTTTTATTAGGAAAACTGCTGCCTACCTGCTCTAAAAGAAAAGGCTGGAACATTTAATGCTCATAGCATTCTTTTTATGACATGCATTCGAATGATCCACATCCCATCTTACTACCCCCGTCCTGGTTTATTGGCCCCCTTCATGTTTTGTGTTAGATTTTGACCTTCAATTTAACTAGCAAAAAATAAGTTATATACCACAAAAGTAACATCATTGGAAACTTCTTTTGAATACGAATTCAGTAATATAAGTTTTGTGACATGCAACCTATATTTTGCTAGTCAAATCTTTGGTCAAAATTTGGCACAAAATACAAAGGGGACCAATAAACCAGGACATGGGTAGTATTTGTTAGAGGTCAAGCATAATGTCCGTGCGTTGTTACGGAACCACAAAATTTATTACAATTGTATTGGATTAGTGGCAGTATACAATAATCAATGCACTTGCTAAGCATAACTATTAAAAGGTCCTCAGTAGTTCAACCATAGTTTGGACGATGGGTACTGGGAGGCCGGAGGACAGGGACAAGGGAAGGAGCGGCTGGCCAGCGACTGGCTGGTTCATGTTGCAGTGGAAAAAAAATATGTACAGCCATGTACTTGTGAAGTAATTTCTCATTCAAAATATATTAGTAAGGCAGCGGCTTGCTGGTTTGACCGACCTATGTGTAGCAGCAGGTGTGAGGTCCATAATTGCATTATTTATTACTGTTTTGTTGATCATTTTCTTTTTTGCCTGGTGGGTCCTGGATGGCTGAGAGAAATTGGGCCAGAGTGGGGGGAGTGAACTCACACCACCACCACTAACTCCAATTTATTAAATGAATCCCTTTGGTATACGTAGGAATAGCATTTCAAATGGTATGTATCCATGCAACATTGCCCTTTCAACGTGTTTACAAAATAAAGTAGTGAAAGGCCATGGCATACAAATACATGCAATGATGCAAGCACATCAATATAAGCTGTTTGGTTGTGTCAAAGTTTCCGCTGCTAATGTTAGCCAAAATTCTGCCAAAATTCTGGCCATGTCCATGAATATATGGCCAAAAAACGAACCAGGAGTCGATGTCAAAAATCAGGCAGCAAAGTAAATGCACGCCAAATATGTTTTTTACACTAGCATTTTTTACGCAACCATTAGCTTCAAACCAAATATTTCTGTAGCTTGTCTTTTCTCCCTCATGAAAAGGGTGTCTTGACTAGCTAGCACCCCATGCATAAATAAACTGGCTGCACACATGGACTTCGAGCCAACGGTCACCCTTCCTAAAACAGACATGCCAGCCAATCAATTGCCTTCACTTTGTATGCTCAGGGATAATATTTATAGTGTCCAATTTAACAGTGGAACATTGTTTTCTAGTTTTATTACTAGAGTGTTGCAGGGCTCATCGCATACATGCATACATACATGATACTACATCAATATAATTCTGTACCATGACACAAATGAAGTGTATTTTTTTCATTATGCTACCTCTGTTCCTAAATACAAGACGGTTTGTCAGTTCGAATGCAATGACACAAATAATTCTGTACCATGACACAGTTGAACTGTCAAAACGTCTTATATTTAGGAACAGAGGGTGTACGCTAGATGATTATCAATATCACATGTGCCGTTAAATGTGATCTTCACCAGAAGGGGGGAAACTCATCATAACAGTACTAATGGACAGTTTCTGTACCTGCCCACATAACTAATAGAACTGAATTGTAAAACTATATGACAGGCTAAACGTAGTCTAGCTGTGAGCAGCCTTCAAGACACATGTGCTGATTGTAGTAGGGAATAAGAATTCTTCCATCTCCGCATGTGATCACCAACAGTGATAAAGGTGAAGTAACAGATATTTCATCTTCATTTACCACATGTCTTCACCAGATGTCCACTTAATTAATTCATATAAAACCTTGAGAATAGGTGTGGGGTAGAATACTTGTTCAATGGCCATTTTATCATTTTTATCATTCTTCTGCAACGAATTTATGATTGAAGATATTACATTTAACCAGCATCATCATAATCACAGGCTCTCTTATGTTAGGGATAAAACTCGACACATGCATGACTCATGACTGAGAAAGCATATAAAATACAATTATGCATAGACATGTCGCAAAATACATGCAAAAGTTCTTAGTCGGAGTAGATATTTACCATTACGATGATAATCTTCTCATGAGCAAGACAACAAAAGGAAAAAAGGTAACTAATGAAGAAAATAAGTACTTACCGTGGATTGGGGTTTCCTTTGACAACTTTCTGTCCATATTTCCTCCAACGATACCCATCATCCAAGATGTCAACCTCACTTACAGTTTGAACGACGACACGGGGCTCACGGTTAGGTTTACCCATCAGAGCAGCATCAATACCAGCAGACTCCATTTTCCTGTTTTCATAGTTGATAGTTGTAGACAAGAAGATTAGCACTTGAGACTTGACAGGAATGATTTTTTAAAGTGCATAAATTTACCAAGTCCAAACCAAGCATACCTGCGTTTCGACTCTAAATCCTCATCCTCGGTAGCATCATCCCCAGGGTAGGGTCTTCCACCTCCAGCATCGATGTCATCATCACTAACTGAAGCTGGAACAGGCTCAACCATACCAGGCGAATGTATGGGATTAGCAAGGATAAGAGCATTGGAAGATTTATCTGCAAACAAGAATAAATGTCTGAGATAGCGACAAAACAATACTACAAAAATGAGAGCATATTTACCACACGTTCTATTTTTGTGTATGGACTGATCCATATATCTATTCTGATGCCCAAGTTCAACTCAGGGAAATTAGTATTAAATTTGAGTTTTGTAACTTTAAGGAATTCATTTCCAAGAATTTTAACAATTTAGAACTGATGGTTTTTCTACTACTCCCTCCGTCCCACAATGTAAGACGTTTTTGCAAACTAAAACAGCTCGCAAAAACGTCTTATATTGTGGGACAGAGGGAGTACTATGTTAAGTTCATAAAAAAAATATGAAGCTACTCGAGAGGAGGGAAAAGCAGCAAGGGAATGCTAAAATTTAACCATAGATGTCGATACACTTCTACTTCCAAATTAGATACGAGAATGCAGGATGCCAAGCTGCAAACTATAGGGACTTGATACAGTATTTCTAAGAAATCATGACAAACATCTCACCATCAGCAGCTGCCGCACCATCATATCGTTCTTCACCCTGGTTCGAAGGAACTGCACCACCAGTTAACCTCCTATTAGGCTGGGGTTTAGGATGATTGTGGCGCCCCTTATAGACAACTTCCGTGATCAGACCATCAACCGCACGCTCCAATAGTTTTTTTACTTCACAATTAGGATGTGTGCACTTGTAGTAACTTCTAGGGTTTTCACTTCCCTTGACATGCTTCTGCCCATATTTGCGCCAGTTGTAGCCATCATCTGCCGACTTGTCAGCAACATTTTCAGACTGCGGCTCTTGCATGGCATTGTCAGAGCTATTCATCTGCTGCGGCTCAGATGTACCAACTTCAGCAGGCATGCTGTCAGTCAAACCAACCATTCCAACAGGTTGGTTCAGAGCACTTGCAGTCACTGTAAGACTTAATTCGCGTGAACAGGGAGGTCTGTTTTCATTCACCATATTGCTAGATGATGAGCTGGGATTCATACTCTGATTTTGCATAGAATGTTCATGTTTTCTTAGATCACTCATAGGAGGAGCCTGCATACAAAATATGAGAATTACAAATGTACACAATGCAAAACTAAATATGTAAACAAGTCAACAAGAATTAAGAAAGAAAGTGACTAACATAGCAAGCATAGATAGATCTAACTACATATGTATCATAGCTTTTCCTCAAACTGCCATTCAAAGTACTTCCTTCAAACTATACCATTTATAAGAAACTTCTCCACTGCATGTGAAAGAAGTAATGCTACACATGATATTGAATTAATGAGTTCTATACTGAGATTTGCCATGCATCTGCAATAGCGTTACCTTCCTATCCAAAATAAATAAAATAGGTAACCCATAGATGCATTTACAAAGAGAGGCAAGATTATTAATTATGCAAAAATTGAAGAACCTAGCCAAATTATATGATAAGGACAATAAATGCCAAATGATTTTGTGGGGTCATATAGAAACAAAATGCTAAAATTTGCTTTTGATGTTCTGCAAGATGAAGTGCATTAATCTCTATAGGGCACAGAAAAAAAAAGGTTGTGTACCAGTGATTGAGAAGACGAATTCAGATGAGGCTTGAATTCAAAATCCCTAGAACCCCCATCTTCATGGGCATTACGAACAGATTTCTCCCGTGGCGAAGGCAGTATGTCTGGATGAGCGCTCTTGTGCAGAATCGCAGCCATGCTCAGACTACCAGTTGTTGGTGAAGGTTCAACCTGAAAGAAAATTTTGTTTACTACACTTTAAGACCTCTGAATACTTGTGACGCGAAAAAAAAATACAACAACACTATAGCCTGCAAATTGCATATATGAAGTACCTCGCCCTCTGAAATAAATGTCACCTTAACAAATATCCTTCTTAAAAAACTAACATGTTTGCCAATCATTTTATCCTATGCTTGAAAAAGGAAACATGAAGAAGAAGAAGAAGGCCGGCAAGAACAACAGAGCAAGACAAATAAAGTAACAATGATGCTGCAAGCAAGTGACTGCGTCTATGCCCAGCAAGCAAGGGCTATTTCAGTTTGTACGCTGCCAGCAAGAGGACTCAGGAAAAGAAATACCACATCTACAACCAATCCCGAGAAAGAAACAACCAAACGGTCAACCCGAACACAATTACTTGGTGTTCCTTCTGGACGAGCACCATCTCTTAGCGCACCACCAGTATAATACCGGCCAGAGCCCAGGGGGGCGTTTCCTTAAATAAGGCCCTACGTAGCCCCCGTAAAAGGAATGTCAAATGATGATTTGTTCTCGTGGCCACCAAGTGTGTGCATAACTAACAGAATAATTCCCTGCAGACGCACAAGCAACAGCATCCACCTCACTCCACAGCAAGTAGACGGCGGGGGGACGTTCCAAAAGAAGAAACGGAGGGAAAACAAACATATCATGAAGAACCCTCGCAAAAAAGGAAGTTCCAGAAGCCTCATGGCACGGCCGGAAATGCGAAAGCGCACAGGGAAAGCGCGTTATTCCGAGGCCACGAGCCAATTCCCCGGCGCAATTGTTTCATAAACTAGAGCGCAGAGCTAATGCGCATCGGAATCCCTCCTTTTCCCCAGCTCAAACTGAGCTCAGCATGACACGGACGCCGTACAGTCACGCAGATCCCGCGGTAACAAGTATTAACAGCAGGCGGAGAGGCGATAGGTGCAGCGAGGCGGCAATCACCTTGAAGTTGGTGAGGAGCACGGGGGAGTCGAGGAGGGCGGAGGGGCTGAAGCCGGCGGGTATGGTGAGGCAGGGCTCGCGCGAGATCGGCAGCCGCGCGGGGGACATGGCCTTGTACCTCGCGCCCGCGCCGGCGAGCGCCGCGACGCGTCGATCCGCGGGGTAGGGCTTCTCGGGCGAGCTCCCGGCGGGCGAGGGGAGGTCCCCGGAGCTAGGGTTGGGCGAATCGGCCATTGGCGCGGGTGCGGGGCTGAGTGAGGAGGAAGGCGGAGGTGGTTTTGGAGGCGACGGTGAGAGGGGCAGTTTGGGGAGGGCGGGCTCGTCCGCTAGCGAAGGCGGCGTGGGGCGTGGGGCTGCGACTCGTGTGGACTTAATTAATGGGGGTGGGGGAAATGACCCTTCCACCCCTGGATGGCGCCAGAAATTTCCACGGTTGGGTACGCACGCGAGCGAGCGAGCGAGCTCAGAGGGGGGATGGAAGCAGCCGTGCGTGGGCGTGGTGTGATGTGAGCAACCGCGGCACGAAACCGGTGGTGGGATCCGGGGGCAGGGGGTGGCGACAGCGACCGCGGCTGGCTGCGGGGTTGGGGCTTTGGAGGCACCGATGGGCTGCTTTTCTCTGTGCGGCTGTTGGGTGGGGCCGTTACGTGTCCGGTCGGCGTGTCAGTGAGTGGCTGAGGAGGCGGGTTGGCGCAGCGGGAGAGGCTGGGATACTGGTGGGCAAAGTAAATGTGGTGTTTTAAATTCGGCATGGGATGCCTGTCAGAGTGCCCCATGACGATCCTCTTGGCATTGAATGAGAACGACGTGGTAAATCGGGGCCTGGAGTTTCTACCGCGGTTAAATGGGTTTTATTGTTCTGTAACGACTCTTTTTGGCTACACTGTACCAGCTGTACGTGCAGTAGGCAAGCATCGACGACTGGCAACCGTGAACGTGCGGATACGTTTACGAAGCTGTTGTGCATGTGCTATCGTGTGTTTGCCGATCCATTACATCGACGGCAACAGGGTTCATGAATGGCGTTGGTGAGGCGGCGGCGGCGTCCCTTCAGGTGTGTGTCTCTTCTTCTGTTCTATCCTCCTTGATGTGATGTTGTCTTCAACATCATGGTGAAGCAGGGAGGTTTTGTCGTCCGGGAACACGCAGATGATTGTCTGCATAGATGACAGTTGAAAGATAGTGTATCATGTGCTGGGTTAGTGGTTGGAGGATGATAGTTTTGATTTCCTCCTCCTTCGTCGTAATCGTGCGGTGTGTCAGTTCTCGAGTCGATGGTGTATTCGGGGACACGTTGCACCGGCCTGATTCGTTCACGCAACAGTTTTGCTTCACGCAAACTACTTTAAAGGTCCGTAAAGCTACAGATCAGCGATGGAGCCGCGTCGAACTCGGGTGAAGAGGTGATCTATCTCCATTCCCTTGGTGGAGGGACAGGCGTTGGTTTTTTTGTGTAGGATTATCCTATTTTTTCAGTCCTATGATGTGATGTTTACGTGTCTTGTAACTGATTTTTTATTTTATTAATGAGACATGTATTACCATGCAAAAAAATATTCCTTCAAGGAGGACAAAAAAGAAACATATATTCTACAAAAAACAGAATACATATGGGCTATCTTTTATTTTGAGAACTTCATACCGGCTATATGAGGGCAACTACTGTGGGCTAAATTTCGTGTTTTGACCATTTTTCGATAGTTGATCCAGATCTGACCCTACGTTGCAAAGAAAATTGGGATCTGATCATTTTCCTACCGTCGGGGTCCATGACGGTAGGGTATAACAGGTCCCTGGCGGTAGGCAACTTGGCCACGTCAGCGCAGCACACCCCTACCGCCATAGGGGCTGGTGGTAGCATGTGCAACCCTACTGCCAAGGTGTCTGGCGATAGGTGCGTACGCGCATTGTGTCTGGAACTTATAATTTTTTTGCGGTAGGGCATGCAACCCTACCGCCAGGGACTTCGGCGGTAGGCTGTTATACCCTACCGCCAGGGACTTCGGCGGTAGGCTGTTATACCCTACCGCCATGCCCCCGGCGGTAGGAAAAGGGTTAGATCTCGAATTTTTTACAAACGAGGGTCGGATCTCCATCAACTATTGAAAAAGGGTCAAAACACGAAATTTTGTCACCACGGTGTGCGCCATATTGCGGTGCCAAATCGGGTTTAGGGCTTTGGGGACCGATGCCCTATGTTGTGCATCTGGGTGCTAAATTTAAAAATTTGAGAACCAGAGTAAGTAGTTGTGCAAGTGCCAAATTTTAGCATGCATTAAAATAGGATCCCAGAATGAGGTAGACGTCAAATTTTGGGGAAGCTAGCACGAATGGATGGTTCGCTGAAATCCCTCTAGCACAAACATTTCTGTTTTCTACAATGACCCCGCCAGACCTCCTCCACGTAAAACCATTTTGTTTAGAAACCCACGTCAAATCCATTTTGTTTAGAAACTCATGTCAAATCCATGATGCTATTAAAACAACACATGGCAAAGAAAAAATGGTCCAAAAAGGCCCAGCTTATCACCACAAAACATCACAAAGGCCCAGCCTTACAAAAAAAATTGCTCATGTTTGTATCTGCTTCTACAACCCTTATAAAAGCATCACAAAGAGTAGATACTTTACTCTAATCAAGAGATCTAACGATCTAAATCAAGCCAATGTTTAGCATCAACCACGCGGATAGTGTACGGTTAAGCCACTAAAATTTCACATGGTCTGCATCCCACACCCTCCCTCAATCTCCCGTCTGCCCCGTTGCATCCCACCTCCCACGTGCCCGTCTGCAACCAGCGCCCTCTGCTAGTGCGCTTTCACGCGACTGCCCCTGCTCCTCCACATCTACCCCTCCACCCGGCTGCCTTAGCGCTAAACGCTCAACGCTCCTGAGCCAGTGCTCATCCACGCCCGACTGCCGACTCACATGCCTCCGCCCATGGCCGTTGCCAGCACGCGTCGGCTTCATGCCTCCGCCCCTGGCCGCTGCCATCTTGATGCTCGCCCGCTAGGAGGTGGCGATTGTCGCTCTACCTCGACTCCTACGGCAGCTGCACCGCCTCCTCTAGCTACTTCTCTACATGGCATTGGTCATTCTACATCGACTCTCTTGACGTCTTCTGTCGGCTATGTTGGTCGTTTTTAGTGACTCTCCCCACAACTTCCGTACCTGGTGATTGTCGCTCTATGTTGACTCCCTGTAACTACATCAGTTACTGGTAACGGTATCTATGACTACACTTGTTGTATTCACTTAGTCCTCTAGCCGTTGCCGCTCCCACGTCGTCCATGTCTTGTCTCTGTCTGAGTGCTGGAACCTGACCGACTGCAGGGAGACGCCTGAGTGACTTAGAAGATACGAATGGATCCTGATATATGCATCCGAATGCATCTATGGTCCTGGGGCCTCAATGATGGTGTGGGGTCCTAGGTGGGACTTGGATGTCAGGTCCATGACCCTATCACTAATAGGTGACCCCAACATTAGGCCCCAAATCGGTTGGGGTTTCAGAAAACGAGTGGACGGGATCCTTGGAGTGACTCGGGCGCTTTGGAGTCGCCCAAAGCCCGATTCCAAGAGATTATCCACTGCGCTCTAAATAGAAGCCGCAACTGATTTTGGACTGTGAGTTTCCGAGTGATCGGATTGGAATGATTGATGGGCAAAACTTGGTGGCATCCGGTCGCCTCTCTGGAGAGGTAGACTGGTGGTCCGAGCGTGGGCATGCCATGAAGCCCGAGCGACATCGTTGGAGTGAGGACAGTACCTCTCTGGATCCCATAGGAACTCTTGTATCAGTCGGCTTAGAGCCCAAACTCACGGAACACTTGCCTTGGCGCTGAGGTAAGGGCCAAATCAACCCGCGAAAAGGCGTCGAGTTGTCCGGTTGCACTCTTGAAGATGACTTCAATCGGAGGATTTTATACGTCCGAGTGTCCAAAGACATCTTGTCGACGCACTCGGCCGGACCGAGGTGTTTTTTCCGAAGAGGAAAGTGTAGATGACCAATCGGTATGACGCGAGGCGAGAATTTCGCGGATTTGAACGCAGGACGTGCCCGCGGAAGTGGTTGCGCCGCGACGTAGTGGGGAAAGTGGGGCGTGGCGCCTCGATTTCCGCCGCAGGATCCGCCACGTGCGCGATTTACTCTGTGTGAGAGGATTGCATCCGATTCGCACTCGATGGTGGAGATCTTCATGCAGATTTTTCCCAGTGTATAAATACGTGGAAACCCTTGACCAAAATCGCACTAGATCCCCTTTCTCTCTCGTTTCTCCTCTGCCACTCCGCCACAGTCCGTCGCGCTCTCCGCCCCGCAATCTGACTCCCAGTTCCGGTCTTCTCGGGCGAGATGGTGAAGGAGTCGACCGCGAAGCTCGAGAGGGCGAAGAAGGTGTCGATGGGGTCGTCGTCGAGCGCCGATGGCTCGACGGGCCGGCTCTAGGGCGACTGGACCCCGTCGCGGGCCACGTGGACGCGGCTGCTGGAGCTGGAGAACCAGGGCCTTGTGGTCGCTGGGAACTGGAGGTTGCCGGACGCGGGCGAGCAAGAGCCGTCACCACAGGGGGACGAGCACGTGCTCCTGGTGACCCATGTGGAGAGAGGTTTTTTACTTGCCTTCACACCGTTTTTTCCGCGCATCCTTGGATTTCTTCCGGGCGCAAGTCCACCACCTTCCTCCCAACGTCGTTTCCTATTTGTCTGTCTTTGTGTCTTTGTGCGAAAATTTCATAGGATATCATCCCCATTGGGACCTCAATGATGGTGTGCGGTCCTATGTGGGCCTTGGATGTTAGGTCCATGACCCTACCACTAGTAGGTGACCCTAACATGTTATGTTCAGGATCATCGCACATGCACTCTGCTTGGTGCCGGCCCTCGACTCCATGATGGTCTCTGGGAGCTTGACTGACTTCGCCTTCCCTCTGATGCCACTGTTGTCAGTCTTGCGACCCCTATTGCCGCATCCGCTAGCTCTTTTCAGTAGTGGCATCATTGCCTCGGCCATTTATGTGGATCTCGTCTCTCGTCTGTAGTTCATCGTGCTATTCTGGGGCCTGTCTCCTGTAACGTTTCGTTGGATTGCCTGGGTTGTAGGCTTGGTAAGAAGATTCGACTATCTTATCCTCACAGTGAGTCAATGCCCGAGCGTCCTTTTGATCTCGTTCACACAGATGTTTGGGGTATGGCCCCTTCGCTTCGAAAGTGGGTCATCGCTACTGTATTCTCTCTATAGACGATTTTACTCGCTACACTTGGATCTATTTCATGTCTTCTCTTAGTGAGGTCTTATCTATATACAAAAAAAGTTGTCATGGTTCATACCCAGTTCTCCACTCCTATTCGTGTTTTTCACGCAGATTCTACTGGTGAGTACATCTCTCATGCATTGTGAGGATTTCTTACTGAACAGGGTACTCTTCCCCAGTTCTCTTGTCATGGCGCTCATGCTCAAAATGGTGTGGCTGAACGCAAGCATTGTCACCTTCTTGAGACGGCGCTTGCGATGATGATCGTTGCTTCTCTTCCACCTCTTTTGGGCTGAGGTTATATTCACTTTCACTTATTTCATCAAGATTCAACAATATGTTGCTCTCCAGAGTGGTATTTATTTTGAGCGTCTTTTTGATCGTTCT
>CBMN010770825.1:0-10279 GCA_000582825.1 Hordeum pubiflorum | reverse complement strand
AGCATTGTTGAGAGATTGGACTAGCGAAAGTACGGACCCTAGGCCTTGTTTTCAAGCATTGCAACATCGTTTATGCTCAATTTTATTACTTGTTACCTTGTTACCTTGCTAGTTTTCCCTCACGCAAGCTGCTTGCACGTCAAAGGGGGACCCATGAGCATCGCGACTCTGGGGCCTTCACTGGCTCTTGTAGCCCCTCGCCTCCTGGCCCCGCACGGGCATCGCGCCCTGGCGTTCCAGCGACGGATGAGGTATGCACAAGGCCGGGCCCTGCCGACACAGAGCATAGAAGCAGGCATGGAAGAAAAAACGCATGCCCCAAATGATTATTACAAACTTCGAAAATGTTTCACGCGTTTAAGTCGATTGCTCATGCCCGCACGGAATCGAGAGCTAATCTGTTACAGGACGGCGGAAGGGGGCTGGCTGCTTGACTCTTCGTTGCAATGAAAATCTCGAGCAGCGCATTTACGTGGCCTGCCACGGCAGATGCCAGGCCATTGCGAGCTTCTTCAGGGAACAGGCCTATCACCTCGTCGAGGTTGAGCTTGGGGTCATGGAGGAGAAGGTGGCTGAAGACGCGAGGTTCCGCCACGAAGAAGAGGTCGCGACACTCCTCCTCCATGATGTCGTCCACCCTTTGGGTCGCGCCCTCAAGATCCCCCCACAAGCCTAGAGGAGAGCTCGGCATACCCGGCTCCAAGAGCGGAGAGCGGGGCGTCGAACTCTTCCCGACACAAGAAGCGCAGGACCGCGCGGGCCCTGGATTCAAGAGAAGAACAGGCGGCACTCTCCGCAGCCGCCCTCACATCGGCGTCGGCCTGAATCATCTTCTCCTTGGCATCCAGCATGGAGTCGGCCTCAAAGACTCGTTTGGCGTGAGCCTCCTGGGCCGCGTCTAGTTTGCGCTGCAGCCTCTCAAACCTACCACACTCAGCGGCCTGGGCGGCCGCCAACTCTGATTGGTTGGCATCACGGTCTGCGAGCCCTGCCTCACAGATCCTGAGGTCATCCTCCCGCGCGTGGAGCAGCTATGCCTTTGCTGATTGCTCCTCCTGAAGAGCCTTCAAGGCAGCCTCCGCCTCACTGCAGTGCATGGTGATCGCCTGCACTTTGGCAAGTGCGCCTTCATGGGACGCCTTCGCTTTGACAGCCTCCTCCCAGCTCATTGCGGTGGCGGCCTCGGCTTCGCTCAAGGTCCTTTTCATGGAAGCCACGAATTGGCGCCACCCCTCAGCAAGATTCCGGTGCTCCTTGGCGTGGCGCGCTTCCGCGACCTGAAAGTCAGACTCGAACTGGTCAAGCACCGCCCAAGCCGCGGTCGGGGTCCTGTCCCAGGGCAAGGCATCGCATTTGGCCCGGGCGAGCGTCCCGCGAGGAGACTGTGCCGCAGAGTTGGCCGTCGCCACGACATGTGTAGCCGCGGCATTCACCTCCTGCGTCTTGAGCGTGGACGGCTCCTCTGGCGCGGTCTCCCGCTGAGGCATATCGAAGGGGGTGGCATCACCGGCTCCTGGGGTCCCGTGGACAGGGTCAAGTGGCGCAGGCCGCCCTGCGTCATGGCTGGTGGTGGAAGCGAGAGTTGCTGGCTAGACTAGGGGTGCCTGCTCCCCTTCCGTGGGCAGCGGCTCCTGAAGTTGGCCCGGCACGGGCGAAGCGATCGGCACCATGGGTGAAATCGCGGCGGCCCCGGAGGGAGGCGCCTGGGCCTGCTTGGATGCAGCTGGAACAGGTGCCGCCGGGCTCTAGGCCACCGCGCCCAAAGCGTCGGGCTTCCCTGGCGGCGACGAAGGGGCATTGAAAGCTGCCTTGGGGCCTGTGCGTCCGGGCGCAGCAACGCCCAAGCACCCGAGCGTGGTGCCTGGCCCGGGAGCGCCACCACCACGCCCGCCGATTCCTCGGCCGAGCACAGATGTAGCCCGCGGAGCCAAAACAACCTTCGCCCTGGGGGACAGCCTCTACCTCTTCTCCTCGCTGCCATCATGACGCCTGCGGAGACGGGGGTCAGCCTGGGCGAACAGAACACAACAGAGCTCAAGGGCGTGAGCGGGATCACTTACTCGTCGCCGGCCGTCCACTTCCTCTTTTTCTTGGCGGCGGGGAGTGCGACCTCGCTGCCCCCTCGCGGTGCGCCGAGGCTACTCGGGAGGCACTCCGGGCGGTCCCGAGGGAGCTCAGCCGGGCCTGCCTCTTTCCGGGGAGCTTGGGCTGCCACCTTAGGGGATGCTGCCGCCGGAGGGGTGCCCCCCTCATGCTGGCATTGGCTCCCGCCGGGGGGGGGTATCAACCCGTAAGGCGGGCTCCGCCTGCCCCGTGCCGTCATTGGGGGGCAGCACACCTGCGTCGCCCCCTGTCGTCATCCTCTAGATCCCGCAGGATCCGGCGGTGGTGAGCCGACAGGGCTTTGCTGACATCCTCCTCCTCCTTGTCCTCCATTGCTTCAGAGTCTTCACTGTTGTTGCCCGCACTAGAGGACGACACGGGGATGGCAACGCCCCCGTGTGGGTTGGCGGGGTCGCTCGGCAGAGCCCTTACTCATTGAAGATGGGCATTTCGGCAAGCAAGGCATCCCTGTCGTCGCAGCTGTATAGCGACACTATGGCATTAGGATGGTCGTCGGGGACGGGGCCAAGCAAGGCCCTCAAGGCGCCCTCCAACTCGTCGTCTAACAGGTCGCTCATGTGCAACCTCATCTGGTCCCTGGAGCCGGAGAACTCCCATGCGGGGCTCGAGTGGGTCTGGAGCGGCGTGATCCGCCACCTCAGGAACTCCTTGACGATCAGCGCCCCCGACAGGTTGGTCGCGCGGTTTGCAGCGATCCGCTGCAGGACGGGGCCTGCCCTCATATCGTCAAGCATTTCATGGCGCCACCAGGGGCTTGCCTTGGGCACAGTCCCAGGGGTCATGAGCCTGGGGTAGACTTGGCGGGCGTCCATGAGGACCCAGCTTTGTCGACATCCCTCCACCTTCGTCCCAACGTTCAGGCAGATGTTCTCTCCCTTGATGTCCACGAAGGAGACGCAAGCGGAGCGCTGGTCGGAGGCAGTGAACCGCAAGATGTAGAAATGGCAGAACAGCGCCACGGAGGGCCTCATGCTGACAAAGGCTTCGCAATAGAAAGCGAAGATGGCCAAGAGGAGGAGGACTTTCGGCTGGAGGTGGAGGGCATGAACCTGGTACTGTTGGAGGATGGCATAGAAGAAGGCGGAGAACGGCGGAACAAGCCCGATGTAGTCGCTGTGGTAGAAGAAGGGGTAGGCCGACTCTCCCAGGCGGCTTCGCGTAGCTGCGCCTGGACAGATCCTGGTGGCCTCCCCCTCATTGTGTTTGCCGGCCACCAGCAGGAGCACCGGACCCAGGTCGTCTGGCGACGAGATGGACAAGGGCCCGAGGGTTGGAGCAAGGGTGGCAAGGCCTCCGAACGAAGCCGCACCCCTCGCCTTCTTGCCGACCGACGCCATCTGCTGCCTGGGCCAGGGAGGAGACTCGCCTAAGATTGGATCTGGAGGAATGGGGCTTGGAGGAGACGGAAGCTGCAAAGCGGACAAGGCAAGGGGAAAGGTCATCATGGCCCTAGGTTGCTCGCAGGCTTTATGCAAGCACGAGAGACTGTCGGGGCCTCATGGAAAGTAGGGCGCCCCTTAACCCCAAAGTGCATGTGCACCGCGTCCGCCCCGCAGGCGGTTTAGGGCCCGCATCGCTACGCCCCCTCCAACTTGCGGAGCCGTTCACACCGTGGGCCCGGGGGATACTATCGGGCCTTTGGGACTGGGTGTACCCAGGCCCGTCTGCATGCGGCCCGGGACGCGACACTAGGTCTAAAGTGCAAGCATGGCCCATCGGCACCCTTTGGAGGAACGGCCTCGCGACGGCCATGCCTCGCGAGGACAGCTACCGCCACATCATCAAGAACGTCCCTAGGCTCCCGCGCGAGGTCGCCTCCTGAGGCCCTCATGAGGCGGACTGACCGAGGTTGGTCCTGCGGGGCCCAGCGACTCTGCGCCATCACGTGGATGACGTGCACCACACCCAGCGGTGCTCTGTGCCATGCCAGCAAGCACGGATGAGGAGCTTTTCCTCTTTGGTGTTAAGGGAGCAAGGCCAGCCCGCCGGTTCTCAAAGAAAGGTCCAAAGGTTTCCAGTTTGGTGCAAGAGGACTGGAGTGGGTGCTTGCCAGGACGGAGGTCGGCACCGAGCCCACCGGCACGTCAGGGCATGACGCTTTAGCAGGCGAAGACCAACTTTGTCAAGATAGGTTGCAGTCCTGTCCCCTTTCAAACCGGTGATCGTGGCAACCCTTCCCGCCTTGTGTTTTCAGGGAAGAGGACCAAAGCCAGTATAAAAGTAGCTAGGGCACCACCGGAGAGAAGAGAGCTCATTTCCCCCCCCCCATCTACCACAAGGGCGTAAGTACCCACCTTTGTAACACATCACTCTCCCCAAGCAATCCAGACAAGCAGGAGGAGGGTATTACACCGCGACGTGGCCCGAACCTGGGTAACGGCCGTGTCTTTGTCCATCCTTCTAGCTTGAGCACGCCAGAGCACTGCCGTAGGTTCACTAGGTAGAGCAGGGCCGATGAACAAGGCGCACCCTAGTGTTCGAACCTCTTGGGTCCCCGGAGCCCCAATTCTGACAGCCGCCACGCCATGACCGCCATCATCATCGCCCCTTCTTCCTCCCCCATCACGGTTTCCGTGATGGGTTGTAATAAATCTTAAACCCTTTTTATGTGATGTTATTTGAGTAATTATTGGCCATGGGTCGGTTGATTAGTACATGGTTATTTGATATGTGTTCTCTAATTATGCGTGTTGCTTATTTAAGTCCGGCAATCTAGTGATGGGATATGTTATATCCATTTGCATAGTCGGAGACATCCAACTTCCTAGGACACACATTAGTTATCTAGATGATAGTGAAATCCGATAGATCTATGACGTGATAGGTCATATATCTCGAGGGGAACACAATTACTCTAGGAATCACAGTTGTCCATAGAACTTAATAACTTCGTCCGGGCCACTTTGCGCTATCCGCCTCAGGAATAGGACAAGAAGTAGGATGAATGAGTTATCTCAATATAGCACGTCTTGAGATATAATGTTATGTGAGGGTCCGCCCACCAGAAGTATACCATCTTAGCCTATAATGCAGGTCCTAACTTTGTCACAACGTGGCATAGTCTAAAACCCAAACTCCATTCCGCGACCGTACCGAACGAGGTTGTACCTAGATGCCACCAATCTAAAACATGACATATTTCTCCTAGTTTATTTCCTTTGTTTAGTTTAGTATTTATTTTCCGGTCTCTATAGTTTAGTTCAATTCCTTGTTTTGACCTTTCCCCTGGAATGTACTTAAGTGATTTATTTCCAAACTCCGATTTAGGTGTGAGCGCGGATGTGGTAGTGAAAACACAGCTGTGGGTATTGTGGTGCCATCCTATTCGCTGCCCATCGGATCTTAATTTTCATGAAATTGCGACATAGTCATGTGCACTTGCAGGACATTAGGCACAACAAATACATCAACTATGTTGTCACTTAATGCAATCTTGTAAGCACCCAAACCGGAGTTGGTAACTAGTTGTTGGAAATATGCCCTAGAGGCAATAATATTGATGTTATTATCCTATTTCATTGTTCATGATAAATGTTTATTATTCATGCTAGAATTTTCTTTATCGGGAACTAAATACATGTGTGTATATAAATGAATACTGTGTCCCTAGTGAGCATCTACTAGACTAGCTCTTTGATCGAACATGGTTATGGTTTCCTAACCATAAACATGAGTTCTCATTTGATAACGGGGTCATATCATTTGGAGAATGACGTGATGTACATTCCCAAGCGTATGCTTAGCATATGATCGTATTAGTTAGTTTAATTGCTATAGCTTTGTCCATGTCAAGTATATATTCCTTAGACTATGAGACCGTGCGACTCCCTGACACCAGATGAGTACATTGTGTGTAGCCAAACGTCACTTTGTAACTTGGTGATCATAAAGGTGCTCTACTGGTATCAAGGAAAGTGTTTTTTGGGTTGCATGGATCAAGACTGGAATTTATCACTCTGTATGACGGAGACAGATCTCTAGACCCTATCGGTAACACGATATGCATTTGCCTTGATTTCATGTGTATATAATGTTTTTGCCATATTCACGCATGCCAAAATAATTAAAAATTTAGTTCTGTCCAGAATTGTTAGTCGACAAAATATGCACATGAAGTGCTGCTTGATCCATGCTTCACATGGATCAAGGCTTCATTTAAATGGACTAGTATATGATGTCATACTAAAATTATATGAAACTTCACATGCGTCATATTGTGTGTGCATTTATGCCATGATTGTATGTTTATTGGATGCTTGTTTCTTTTCTTGTGGATAGTACCACGTGACCAGTCCGAGTTCGAGAAATCTGTTGTGAACTGCTATGAGGATCAAGCTTTCTATCCCACTAAAGATACACCAGCCAAGATGATCATTACCTTGGATACCGTTACTATATTTGCTATGCTAGTTGTCTCATTGCTATCGCTATGTCTCGTTACCTACCACTATTTTTCCAGCCTCACAAATTGCCATGATAATTCTCTAACATGCACATCCTAGCAAACTGTTGTTTGGCTAATTTACCCCTTGCCCATCCCCTCTCATAGCGTTGCTAGTTGGGTGCAGGTTGTTCCATGTTGGAACATGGATATCATCGGGTATCACCATACTATTTTTATTTAATTAGTGCATCTATACACTTGGTAAAGGGTGAAAGCCTCCACCTTTTGTTTGGTGTTTTCTTCAACTATTGTCGTCTTAGTTTCCGTTATACCGGCGTTATGGTCCTTGATGAGCGCTCCTAACATATTTTGGATTTTATGCCTCCCCCTTGATAATTCGTCTTTGAATCAAACTCTTCCAGCAAAGCACAACATTGTTCTTAAAACAATTCTAACTAAAACTTGCATAGGGACTAATTAACTCGCTGATTCTTAATCAACAAACTGGGCCAGAGCTACTGATGAGTGTTGGTCCAAAATAGCGCACCTTACGGCGCCCCCTTGGAAACATGGGTCTCAGCTAACCGTAAGCTTTGCCTATCCGATCATGGCCTGAGACTGAGATACACGCGGCTTCGATCAGGGTGTCAGCACGTCGGGAGGTCTTGTTGGACTTTTTTTACCTTAGTTGAAATATCTTGTGCACCGGGATTCTGAGGATACTTCGGGCTATCTCGAGGTTGAGGTCTTTCAAAACAAATTGTGGTTAATTTATGATGGATGACTTGGAGCACTCTTGCAGGGTTAAATCTTTTGTAAAGCCGTGCCCGCGGTTGTCAAAAACATCAAACTAAACTCAATTAAAATACACCAACCGTGTGCATAACCATGATCGTCTCTTTTCGAGAGAGTTCGGGAAGAGAACAGAGTGGTGTTATGACATGACTCGTAAGCAGGTATTCAGGATAACTTTGTGGTCATTACTAGTTCTTGACCATTTAGGCGTAGAATACCCTTCTTCTTGTACTCGTAAGTTAGCCAGATAAAATGCTTAGTGCTTGCTGCAACCTCACGATTTAACCACTCCATACCCATTGGCTTAGCTAGTTTTGGTGCCCTTGATAATATGATTATTGAGTCCACAAGGCTCAAAAATTACTACAACAATAGATTCAGGTACAATCGAGATGATCCAAAATGACTCCAATGGAAGTATGATGGAGAGCGTGTTTTTATGTATGTCACGTACCCCGATGAGTAGCGGTGGTGCCTTGGTCGGAAGCCTGGGATTAGCAGGGTGGTTGTCGTCTTCTTTCGTTAGATTTCATCTGTAGTCAAATCATGCTCTTCTGTATGATGATTGTTATGTATTGATGTATTGAGATATTCATGTTGTAGCTTGTGGCAAGTGTAAGTCTCTATCTTGTATTCTCTTCTCTTCGCTTCATTACATGTATTTGTGTAGATATCCACCTTGCTAAAGCATACCCATAAGCCCTTCTATTCTTAGAGTGACTTTCAACTCCTCCCCCTTTAGGCACCGCCCCCTCCCTTGGAGGAGGGGCTAGGGCCGGTCAGCCCCTCCCCCACTCCTATATAAATAGAGGAAGGCGCAGGGGAGGAGGCTTACCATTTCGTCTGGCTGCATTCCCTCCCCATCTCTCCCATCTCATCTCCGGTACGCGCTTGGCAAAGCCCTGCCGGTGATCCGCTGCCACCACCACCACCACACCATCGTGCTGCATCAGATCTCATATACTTCTTCACCTTCGCTTGCTGGATCAAGAAGGAGGAGACGTCACTAAGTCGTGCGTGTGCATATCTTGAAGGTGTCACTCGGGCGGTGCTTGGATCATGTTGGATCGCGACGCGAGTGTGACTACGCCAACCACGACCTCTAGATCATTAACACTTTTGGTCTACAAGGGTATGTAGACACCTCCCCCTCTTGTTGCTAGTATCTTTGTAGAATAGATCCTTGACGTTCCGTGGGAAAAAATGCTATCCATGCAACGTTCCCTAACACTAGTCTACACTATAAGTTGCTAGGGAAACTGGATAAAAAGGGGTGTTTAGTACTCTAGGAACAAGAACATAAAAACAATAATAAAAAGAGACTAAGTTGGTAGGACGATGCCTGAGTCATAAAGTGTCTTCCAAAGTCATTACCACAAATATGACATGCACATCAAGTGCAGACCAATCATTCCTATCGTATCATCTATCTACTCTTCATAAGCACAAGTGGGCTGGCCCCGGTACACAACATGTTCTACTATAAAGTAGACTTCATGCCACATACACCAACAACCGTAGCATCCTGACACTCGTTATCACATACGGTCTATTAAGGGTTTCCTTGTGGATGCATCCAAATGTGGGTTTACTTGTTACTCCCCAATATAGTGTAGCGGTGAGGATTTGAGGCTTTTACTATGAACTCAAATTACCTCAACATCCTAGCCCCTACAACAACTTAGTTCCTCCATGGCCAATCATGCTAATAATTAGAGCGAGCCCTCCTCTCAACATCTGTGAAGAATACTAACTCAAACATGAAGAAGAGCAAATTGGATAGCTTGGGAATAATTAGTCTAATCATAAAATAGTTCATCTGTATCCCCGACTACCAATACAGCTACTCAAACAAAGTAATGGTACACATATAGGAGAGGGTCAAGTCACAAGAAAACATCGACCTTGAGAAGGGAAAAGGCATGGTGGCGTTGATGATGATGACGGTGTCGGCGCCCATGGTGGTGATGATGTGGGTGGCGCTAGTGGAGGTTCTGGCACGATAGACATGGCACTGTCCCGAAAGCCGGTGCTCATGGTGGCAGAGCCCTATCTTCTTCCCTTGAGCTTGTCCCACTTATATGACGGATGGAGCAGCTATGAATATGGTGTTGGATGTGTTGGTGATGAATGAGATGAGATGTGATGGATACGGCGGCTGAGGGAGTCTGGGGCTAATGGGTCCTCCGGCCGCCGGTCTATCTATTATGGGCCAAACTCGTGGGCCGCTCGATGATTATCACTGGAAGGCCGAGCTACAAGGCGACTCCGTGTTCGGGAAGGGAACCTCTGAAGCCTTGGTGTGTCCACCAAGTTAAGATGGTAGAATCGGCATCTTTATTCCACTACTGCAGGATGGTGCAAAGATGACACATCAATCAGAGACCCTTCGACCAAACTGTTGCGATGCCCAAATCGCAAACGGTATGGTTATAGCTCCGTCGCTAATGACGTGAGCTGTGTGCGATGGTAGATCCATCAAATACGATCCAAACAATAGTTGTGTGTGCGATCTGTGGCAAACAGTTGGCCCAGATAAAGTGTTTGCGATTGGACAATATAACACAAACGGTTAGAAAAATACAAGTGTGTGCGATGTACGACATATAGTTCACCCTGATAAACTATTTGCACTGATCCAACAGAACACAAACGATTGTCCAGATGATCACATGTGCGATAGATCGCATACAGGTCACTCGGATAAACTGTTTGCGATGATATAAAATAACATAAACGGTTACATAGATCAAGATGTGTGCGATAGACAACATACAGGTCACTCGGATGAACTGTGTGCAATAAGCAAAAATAATACAAACGGTTGCTTATATCAATATGTGTGTGATGTACAGCAGACAGGTCACTCGGATGTGTTGTGGGCAAACGGTTCCGGATATAGAATTGTCAGCGACTGATGAAATCATCACCGACGGATTTGGTTATTTATTCCGTATGCGATGTGATTTGCTCAAT
>CBMN010770809.1:505-11393 GCA_000582825.1 Hordeum pubiflorum | reverse complement strand
ATACGTTGGAGACATATCATACACCATCTCCATTGGGGCCTTGGGAAAAAGAAAAAAACAAGAAGAAATGACAGGTATGTTTTGGAATGTTAGGGGCATTGGGCAAGACATTAAAAAAAGATTTATTAGGGAAAGTATTATAGAAAAGAAACTGGATTTTGTAGGATTACAAGAAACTATTAAAGCTAACTTCTCCCACAGTGAGCTGCACAATCTTTCCACGGGCAAAAATTTCCTATGGGAATGGATTGCACCCAGAGGCAAAGATGGGGGGGATTTTGGTAGGAGTTTATAATGATTTATTTGATCTACTCGAGGTGGAGAAGGGTGAATACTTCGTTAGATTGTTGTTGTTTGACAAGATTGCCAAATTCAAATGGAACTTACTAACTGTGTATGGGAATGCCCAGAATGAAGATAAAGCCTCATTTCTGGCAGAGTTATCTAGATTGTATCACGATAACCCCTTGCCTTGTGTGATTGGGGGAGATTTCAACATTATTTGAAATAGTGCAGATAAAAACAAGCCAGTTGAGGTTAATCACTGGAGCTTTGTGTTTAATGCCATTATTGAACATGCTGGACTCAGGGAGCTACCTTTGAATGATAGAAATTACACCAGGGCTAACAATCTTGTTGATCCTACCTTTGAAAATTAGATAGGATCCTAATTTGCCCTGACTGGAAGGAGAAATACCCCATGGCTTTTGTCCATGCTTTGGAAAGGGAAGTGTCTGATCACACTGCACTAATTTTGGATACTGGGGCCCACAAATCGACTCCTCCAGTTTTCAGATTTGAAAACTATTGGATGATGATGGATGGATTTAAGAATTTATTATAAAAAACTGGGAAAGGTCTGCTGGAGACTCCAGTATTGATAAATGACAGCAAAACATGAGAAATCTACGAAACAAAATAAGGGGTTGGCATCTGAATGGTAATGCTTCTTACAAAAAGAATAAGAGGGAATTGCTAGACAAGTTGGATGTCATTGATAAAAATGCTGAAAATCTGGGATTATGTGCTCATGATAGAGCTTTGTAAAAAGACCTTAGAAAAAAACTTAATGAATTGCTTAAGCAAGAAGAGGTCAAATGGTTACAGAGATATAAAGATAAATAAATAAAGGAAGGTGATTCAAACACCAGATTCTAAGGTGAATGGTAGAAAAAGAAAAATAGAATCTTATCCTTAGAGCAGGATGAGGGTGTGATTGAGAGGGATGACAATCTAATGAAATATATTACTGATTTTTACAAAAACCTCTCTGGACAGGCTAATCCTTCTTCTATTACACTTAACATTTATAACTCTGAAATTATTTCTGCTCAAAATATTACTGACTTGCAAAAGCCTTTTTCCATGGAAGATTTACACCCAGTTGTGTTTTCTATGGAGAAAAACAAGAGCCCTGGAGCTGATGGGTTTCCTGTTGATTTTTATCAAAAAAATTGGGAAGTGGTGAAATGGGATCTCAAGGCTTTACTCGATGATTTCCATGAAGGAAAAATTCTCTAGGTTGAATTTTGGCATCATTACTGTGGTGCCAAAAACAAGTGATGCCAAACAAATTCAGAAGTTTAGACCAATATGTCTGTTAAATGTTAGCTTTAAAATAATCACTAAAGTTTTGATGAACAGACTTAGTGGAGTGGTGAACCCCATCATTTCACCTATTCAGACTGCCTTTATTAAAGGTAGATATATTATGGAGGGGGTTGTAATATTGCATGAAGCTCTGAATACCATACACACAAAAAACAAAAGTGCTATGTTGTTCAAAGTGGATTTTGAGAAAGCATATGATAAAATCAAATGGCCATTTGTGCATAAAATGCTGAAATTAAAGAAATTTCCTGACAAGTGATGTGACTGGGTCATGCATACCATGGTTGGGGTCAAGGTTAATGATGAGATTGACCCATTTTTTAAAACACACAAAGGGCTTAGACAGGGAGATTCCCTCTCACCCCTTTTGTTTGATTTGGCAGTTGATGCCTTAGCAATTATTCTAGATAATGCTAGAAGGGAGGGATTTATTAAAGTGGTTCTTACAGAATATCACTTTGAGGGAGTTAATATGCTGCAGTATGCAGATGATACTATTTTTCTCCTTCAGGATGATGAAGAAAGTGCTAGAAATTTGAAATTTATTTTAACTGCTTTTGAACAAATGTTTGGCCTCAAAATTAACTTCCATAAAAGTGAGCTTTTCCTGTTTGGTGAGGCCATTAATAAAACTTTTGTATATCAAGAAATTTTTACCTGTGTTCTGGGCTCTCTCCCTGTGAAATATTTAGGACTTCTAGTCTCTAATATCAGAATTAGAAATAAACTTTGGAAGAATATGACTGAGAAAATTGAAAAGAGATGTGCATGCTGACACGGTAGGTTGCTGAATATTGCAGGGAGGGTAACTGTTGTCCAATCTTGCTTGACTAATATACCTATATATATGACGTGTTTCTATCCTCTCCCTGCTGGAGTTAGGAAGAAAGCTGATTTTTTCAGAGCAAGATTGGTGTGGCAGGCTGATATTGACAAAAATAAATATCACTTAGTAAGTTGGAAAAGTTGTTGTATGACAAAACAACAAGGAGCCATGGGGATTATTGCCCTGGAAAATTTTAATAAAGCTCTCCTTGCTAAATGGTTGTGGAAGCTGGAAAATGAAGAGGGGCTCTGGCAAGACATTATTAGAGGAAAATACATTAAAGACAAATGCATCTCTGGTGTTACTCATAGAAATGGAGATTCCCAGTTTTGGTCTAGCCTTCTAAAAATTAGAGATATTTTCGATCAACATGTTAAGAAAAAACTTGGGGATGGGTGTAACACCAAATTCTGGGAAGATTGGTGGGTAGGAAATAAACCCCTGAAAGATGCTTATCCAAACTTATATTTTATTAGTAATGACCACGGCATTTCTGTCAAAAATGCTATAGATAAAGGGTGGCACAACTTTTCCTTCAGGAGAACCCTGTATGGGGGAATATATTCCCTTGTGGGAGAGTTTGAAAGCAAGATGTGAAGAAGTATTACTATATGGTGGTAAGTACAAAGCAATGTGGATGCTGACCCTTGACAGAAAATTCACTGTTAAGTCATTATATCTTCATTTGATTAAGAGTGAAAATGGGTTCCCACAGAAATTTCTCTGGAAGATTAAAGTTCCAGCGAAAATCAAATTCTTCTTGTGGCTAGTTAACAGGAAAAGCATCCTGACTAGATACAACTTACTTAAAAGGAGGTGGAAAGGTGATAAGAACTGTGTGTTATGTGGAAAAGAGGAGACTATTGATCATTTGTTTTTCTCCTGCTCGGTATCTAGGTTGATTTGGAAATTGATCAAATGTGTTTTTGACTTACATTCCATCCCTGCTGATACGAGGGATTGTATTGGAAGATGGATAAAAAGCTTTCCAAAAAATGACAAGAAATTGATACTAGTTGGTACCTCTACTCTGCTTTAGGCTGTCTGGAAATGTAGAAATGACATCATCTTTAATAGAAAAAGGATCAATGATCCTATGAGTGTGATAAAACTAATTTGCTCTTCGATTGCTGATTGGTCTATCTTGTAGACAAAGGACCCAGATGCAAAGCTCCTGACGCTGGGAGCAAACCTAATCGAGCAAGTAGCAAGCGAGATATACAGAGCTGCTCAAGGCTCGCGATTTGGGGTGCCCAGATTGACCTGAAGGTGAAGCGAAAGTTCTATGGTTTGACTGATGATCGTCAGGCTGTGGGTAGCAGATGTTCTTCTTTTGCGGATGATGTTAGTTATGTAGTTGTGGGTGGATCAATCTTACCCCCATCCCTCTGGGCTTCGGGGAGGTTTCCCTTTTGGATATTCCAGGCTCGATGGAACGGTCCTAAAATATTGTTGCCTTAATCCCTGTAATAGCTAGTGTTTTTTTACTTTCCAGCTTTAGTTTGGTAGTCTGACTGTTGTTCGAACTTGGTTGATTTCTTTATATGAAATCGGAGGGGGAGCCCCCCTCTTTTGCTAAAAAAAAACACTTCTTTTCGTTCTTTTGTTGTTAACTAGTGGAACCCAGTCCAATATGAATTGAATGGGAAAAAGCCATCAACCTGTTTACTTGCACATGTTTTTTCTTTGAACATAGTACAAACGTAAACACCCATACATATGCACATACACTCATCTCTATGAATGCACACACGCCCACCCTATCCGTATGAGCAGCTCCGAGAGAGTGAGCCGTCACATCCTCTTTAGATTGACTAAGTCTCTATAGATGCCTTCGTCGACGGGAACGTTTTCCCACTGAACGCCGGAAGGCTTGAACTCTGGTGGGCTGAAGATATCACTTCCTTCTAACCATTCAAGCACAGATTAGTCGCTTGCATATGTTCTTTATTTATTTCACTTGCACATGCTAGCATGGAAAGTACCAATGCAAAATAAATTTGTGTTCAATGTTTTGGTATATACTTTATTTTGTGAGCGAGCACGCGTGAGTTCAGCTAGCTACGATCTCAGATCTGGATCTTGCCCCGCCGGCCGTATGGGTATCGTGTTGTGCTGTTGTACTGTACATACCCTCGCCATTTAACGAACGAAATCAATGGGTCGTTAGTGTCGCACATCATCACGATGGGGTGCTTAATAAGAGCACTTATAATACGTAAGTGGTACGTTTACACCGTGTAGTCCTCGCTCACAAGTCACAAAACTACTACGTGTACGTCGCATGGCACGCTCGGTGCATGCATGGTCTGTACGTGGATGCAACATCGCCACCTCCATGTCGATCTCTCTTTAATTTCCTTCAGCAAAGATTATCCGTGCATAATCGTGCCCGTGCCCGTGCACTTGCTGTCCTAGCAAGCCTCATGGGCCCACGGTATCTCTACGAGCGATCCTGTCGGCGGCACGCCCGAACGGACGGCGAGATCTCCTCCACTCCACCACGAGCAAGCCATGTCACCTTGCCAGCGAGTCAGGGGATCAGGATAGGCCTATCCGGAACCGGCCGCGTGGCGCCCTCCCTATGGGCCTCGCTCATCTCCGACCCGCGCCACAGAAACCTCATCGACGGCCAAGCGTTTCAAATCCTTAACAGCGTCCGATGATCCAAGTGCGTGCACGTACCCCGCAGCTCCAGAACCAGGACACGCCCACCTGTACACGCGCAGCTCGATCGCAATGGCGTCCCTCGTCGCCGTCCAGCCGGCCGCCGTGAGGGGCCTGGCCGGCAGCTCCATCTCCGGCCGCAAGCTCGCCGTCCGGCCCGCCTCCGCCGCCGTCTCCCGCTCCACCCGCAGGTACCGAACACGAGTTCAATAACACACGCACACCATCGAGAGCAACACCGCGTGACTCACTTAATTCCGGCACATGGCATGGGCGCAGGGCTCGCGGGGCGGCGGTGGTGGCCAAGTACGGGGAGAAGAGCGTCTACTTCGACCTGGACGACATCGCCAACACGACGGGGCAGTGGGACCTGTACGGCAGCGACGCGGCGTCGCCCTACAACGGCCTGCAGAGCAAGTTCTTCAACACCTTCGCCGCGCCCTTCACCAAGCGCGGCCTGCTGCTCAAGTTCCTGCTCATCGGCGGCGGCTCCCTGCTCGCCTACGTCAGCGCCTCCGCCTCCCCCGACCTGCTCCCCATCAAGAAGGGGCCCCAGCTGCCGCCCACCCCGGGACCACGCGGCAAGATCTAAGTCCCATCAAGCTGATGTACCATGGATCTAAATTCCTCCTCATCTCGCCTCGTGCTTGTGTACCATGGATCCCATCTGATCTGATGGATCCCCCGTATCTATGTCTTCTGTTGATACTTGATGCTGTACTATGTTGCCTGCATGATGCACCCACAATTACTAGATCATTTTCTCTTTAATTCCTTTCCTTGTACTGCTGTGTGGTTTTAATCACTTGTCCAGTGTGCGCCATGCATGCTGTGCGTACAGTGCCGATGGATGTATCTAGAACTAAAATACATCCAAATACATCCATTTCTGCGACAAGTAATTACGGACGGAGGGAGTATTGCTGTTGCCGCCACCTGTTTTGTACTTTTGTTAGTGTCTGATAAATACCATCAATCATACAGTGCGTCGTCGAAACTGACATTATAACACTCCTACAAGACACTAGAAAGGCTAAGCTTAATAGAACCTTTCATGGAAAACAGGGTCTAGCTAGAAGATCGAGTTCAACGCTCAGTAGTTCAGAAGTAGGCTAAATACCACATGTCCATTTTTCAGGCTCAGTGTGGAAAATCTCATGATTATTAAGTTCATGTATAGAGCATGGGGGGTCAAACTTCAGCAGCACACCATCTTGGCCTCCGCACCAAATTTCCATTGGGGATCCAACACAATGGAGATACACACAGCAGGTGTCCGAAAGCATACATAAACCTCACAAGTCACGATGGTACACCTTTTATCACAATGCTCTCAAAACATTATTTACATGCATTTCACTCCGGAGGCTCTGGCACATGTATATGTGTCTCCCCTACCCCTCTACGGCAGCGTGCAACTAGTGTCTAGATATGGGGCTCCTTGTTCCCCCCAGGTTCTCAAGCTTGTCCAGGTAGGAGTACCTCTTGGTGCCGATCTGCGAGACCTTGCTCAACTTCTTACCCTGGGGATCCTGCGACTGCGATTCGAGTATCATGGTCTCGATGCTGCCGTCCCGGGGGCCTACGTAGTCGAACAATGTCGCATTAACCGGCTCCATTCTTCCCAGCCTCCCCATCTCGTCCTTGGCGTCCTGGACCACCGTGTCCGTGTCGTCGGATGTCAAGCTCGGCATCCTCATCGAGTCCCCTTTCTTGGGGTCTTGGGTGAGGGAGTCGGCGTGGAGAACGTCCTCGATGCGGGACATGACGGTGTAGGCTAGGCTCTCGAGTGTTCTGGAGTAGCTCTCCAGAATGGCACTGCCAACATCCTGCAAAAACAACACGGAAACACAAATGTATGTAGTTGGCATTATAGCAATTTAAAAAGGCACTGTAGCAATTCCGAAAACACAGTAAAAATTGTAGGTACCCTATTGTACTGGATTTTGCTGATGTCCAAAGCTGATTGGGAAATCCCTGGAAATCTGTGCTTGAGGAGGAGAAGAACATTCTCCGCCCTCCCCTCGAATCGGCCCCGCTTCTCGTGGCTGACGCCATGGCCCCACGACTTGCCGTCCCTCTGCATTTTCTTTTGCCAAATGACGACCGACGCTTCAATCCGGTTCTTCAGATCAACAATGTTGTACTCGTTCGATAGGTCTACCGTTGCTATGAGTTCTTCAGGGTCGAAATAATCGTCGGTTATAAGCTTGTACATCGAGTCCCCAAGGGTAGATTTCCCATTCTACCAAGCATAAGAATAAGAAAAATTTGTCATGTGAGATCACAATAATGTAGTCAGGCAAGGTAAATGTAATTGTTGTATAACAACGTCCTTGTGTTCTTATGGATCACCTTAGGCAGAGTCTCCATGTAAGCTTCTGGAACATCCATCTCCATGAGAACATTAGCATTGATGGCCATTGTTGCCTTCAAGACTTGGTTGACAAGCTCCTTCTGGTGCTGAAGCCATCTTCTCGTCGAGTCTGACAGACCCTCCGGAGGGACCTTCACCGTCGGGAGCCACCATTTGTCACTCTGCTCCTGCGAGTCGCCCTTCTCGGATTCATTGTCATTTTTCTTCACATACCAAAACTCCTGCTTGTCGCTGAAACTATCGAGATAGTCCTGTTCAACAGCAGAAATGTGCAACGGCAACAAATTAGCAATTCAGGTATCTCACGTCAATCTCGTAAACAATTCCGATAAGGGTGTGGAATTTTATATTACAAGGAGCATTCCGTCAAGCTTGCGCAATGCCGGGATGTTCATCAGCAGATCTCTGCGTTGCTGAGTTATCATAACCTGCTTGTCAGAAAAGAATAAAAATGTACTGTTGTAATTAGTTGCAATTCGATTTGCATAATGAGGTTGCATAGTACGGGCCCTAAGCCAAGGCAAAAGAAAAAAAGTGTGACCGCCTATAAGGTTCCAATAGGCACAGCCCACGTTGTACTTCTACACTAATTGTGCAACTGAAACACTTATCACCTTCATTGTGGTGACAAATTTATTTTTCTTTGTAGGACCTCCAAAGCAACATAACCAACCATGTGTGATGAAAATAGGGGTAGGGGATTCGTTTCTGACCTCCATGGTGCTTCCATCCTCGGCCACCTGGCGTGAAGGAACGAACTCGACGATGAAATCGGCGACAGAAAGAAGCCAGTCGATCTCCTTTGTCCACCGAGCCTTCTGCTCAGGGGCCATCGGTTGGAGACGCCGCTGCTCACCGAACACGGAAGCTGCAACAACGTGCCACCACAAGAATGAATACATAATTGGTAAGATTTTCCACAAGAAACAAACCACGAATCGAAATGATTTGAAATCCAGAAATCATGCATCAAGCACGTGATGAGTACATGCAGGACTAAATCGGGAGCCCATTCTGTACAAAAACAATTACTTTTGTTTGGAAGTTGTGGTGACAAGTATATACGAGGCCAGGTTATGCATATTGAGTGATGTACTCTCATTTCTTATACCGACTTTTTCACACACCAAAAATTCCTTTAATTTAGCTCGCACGGGCCTTTGAAACATCAGGGCCAGCCGTGGAAACCATTCACAAAATGGAAATGGAAATGGTAAGATTTGATATGAAATTGAGTGATTACATGCTAGATTAGTGATGGCACAAAATGGAAACATTGGGAAGGAAAAGGAGTGATTACCTGCAAGATTGGTGATGGCATTGGACAGAGCAAGAGCCGATGAAACTCCTTTGCCGGTGCCGGACATGTCCTCCCCCAGCAGCAGCTTGGAGAACTTCTCCTTCACCATGTCCGCGTCTGCAATCGATCGACCACCACCGGAGAAATTCATTCGTCGGACAAGGCCGCCGCATTGATCGATCACCCTAGCTAGCTAGAAATCAACAGTGGTCACGCTCACGCACGCACCTGAAGGCGGGCCCTCGGGCCGGGGCGCGGGCTTGGGGGGCGGCGCGGCCGAAGTGGAGGGCCTGGGCGCGTCGGACGGGCCGCCGGCGAGCGGCGGCGGGATGAGGTCGACCGACAGCTTCCCCCTGGACCCGCAGCTGCTCCGGGAGAGCGCCCGCCTGGCGCACGGTAGCGTCTGGGTCTTGACCGACGGCTCCATCGTCGGGCTCCCGGGGTCGAGGAGGACGTCCTCCGACGACGCCGAGGACGACACCGACGAGAGCGGCGAGGAGGGCGTGGACGAGGCCTTGCCCGACTTGCGCCGCCTGAAGGAGAACCTGGAGTCGCGGCCGTGCCCGGTCTTGAGGAACGGCGGCGCCATCACGCGCTCATCGCCGCCAGTCACCACCGCATTACGCACGCACGCACGCACGCACGTACGCACGCCGACGCGCGCGGGCCGGCCGGGCGAGGTCAGGCGGAGAGAGGGAGGGGAGGGAGTGGAACACCGGCCGTCCGTCCGTCCGTCCGACCGACCTCGCGCCCCCGCGCGCGAGCGAGCGAGAGAGATGGGAGGAGGTGGCTGGCTGGCTGGCGCGCGTGGGCGTGGCTGGCTGGTTAGATTCGGGGGAGGCGGTTTTGCGAGGGAGGCGTGGAGAGGAAAGGGGGGAGGCGATGGATGGCGCGAGCTGCAGGCGCCGCGGGAAATGGGTCCGTTTTGTGTGTGCCCACCTCCAAACATGGCCAATGGGAGTGGTTTGTCGTTGGACATGTACAATTTTCTCCACCTCGGTTGGCGGTTAATTAGCACGTGCTGCTCTTAGGAGTACAGATTAACAGTAGTACAATTTTTTTCTTTGCGGAAAACAGCTTAACAGTATATTTGTGGTCGCATCACAGTGAATTATCATAGCTCAGGTTTTTAAGTTGTCAGAGTATCCATAGCCGGACATATCGAGCCGATTTCAAACGTTGTGACGGTCGGTATAGTCACTGACCGGTAAAAAAAAAAAAAAAATCTGTGCCTCTGATTGTTTAGTTGTGCTCAGTTTTATCTAAGGAGTCTAAATTTTCTCACTTTTGTCCTTCCCTACTCGTCTCACTCTCACAAAAGCCCAAACGAAGCCTTGTCGTCGGGTCAACGCCGTTACCTCCTCAGTTACTGACGCATGGGGCCGAAAATACATGTGGGCCGCGTATGACACGTGGCCTAGCTGTTACAGCCTATGACAAGTGGGACACGGGCTGGTCATTTTACTCGTGCGTACGACCTTCGATGTGGGCTGACCGTATACTGATATTTGTACATGGGTGTTTCGCTTTCCCGTGCACCGTACCGCGGTCGTGTGCGTGCACGTGTCGATGGAAAACGTCCAAAAACGTCCCATCGTATAAGAGGAGGGGAACCACCACCAGCCGCATCGCCCCCACCATTTTCCCCCAAATCGCCTCCCTCGCCGCAGCAAAACCCTCACCCCTACTGCACTTCCCACCGCACCGACTCGCTCACACCCACCGCACTTCCCTCCGTCCGGTCGCTTGTTTTCGGCTCCGATGGGGGGCGCTCGTGGCGCTGCAGCCGCTTCGGCCGGAGGATGTGCTGGAGGAGAAGGTTGTGGGGACCGCGCCATATGCCGTGCAGGGAGTTGCCCACTTCCATGGCGGTGCGGGAGATGCTGCAACCGCAGCTGGAGCTGCAGTTGCTGTGGCGGATCTGTTGGAGAAGGAGGTGGCGGGCTCCGACTCGGCCGTGCCGGAGCTGGAGGTGAAGGCGTAGAGAGGCGCAGTGCGTGCAGGTGCGCAGGCCGGCGACGAGCAGGTGTAGGAGGTACTTCTTCTCATTTCCCTTTCGTAGATAGTGCTAAGATTAAGAATATAGTGTTAGTTAGTTAGATTATGA
>CBMN010770756.1:0-10026 GCA_000582825.1 Hordeum pubiflorum | reverse complement strand
CCGGACAAGTTTCGATGGAAGCTGCATCAGAATGGCAGTTTCTCAGTGAAGTCCTTGTACGATGCAATGGTTCATAGTGATGTTTTCGTTGATAACAAAAAATTGTGGAAGCTAAAAATACCTCTAAGAGTGAAGATATTCCTTTGGTTTTTAAGCAGAGGCGTCATATTAACTAGAGATAACCTGGCACGACGTAACTGGCAATGTAGTAAAACATGTGTCTTTTGCCAACATGACGAGTCTATTAAACACTTATTTTTTAAGTGTAAGTTCGTTCGGGTAGTATGGGTCATTGTTCAAGTAGCTTCCAATTTATACCCCCACGTAGTGCACATAACATGTTCGGCAATTGGTTGCGAGATATTGATAAACAATTTTCTGCACATATTCTTGTGAGGGGCTGCCTTATGCTGGACATTGTGGCTTACCAGGAATGATGTGGTTTTTAATAATAAATGTGTTTCTTCTTCTGTGCAGGTTATTCATGCATGCACACGATGGCTCCGTACTTGGTCTATCTTGCAGAGGCCGGAGGACGAAGACCTTTTTATGATAGCGTCTACCCGGCTTGAGCGTACGGCCAGGGAGGTTTTCTCCCTCCATGGATGGCGGTATAATCTCCAGAAAGGATCTACCCCATCCTAGACTGTATTGATTTATTTTTGCTACAAAACAATGTTTATTTCTTTGTCTTTTGGATTTGTTGGTTGTGTATTATGTTATGCAGAGGCCACGGTTGTATCGTCATCATCTTGATAAATCAATTCAATTCAGTGTCCTTTATAAAAAAGAGAGCAGAACACACATTTATCACTGTGGGGTAGATCCCGCCTGGCAGACGATCTGCTGTCCATATTATGTTTTTGATCGCGAGCCATAGAAAGAACTTGCATCGAAGGGGGCTCTGCCTTTCCATAAAGCATTAGAAGATGCGCAGATTGGGCTATCTTGGAAAAAAATTGTTGTAGGCCGACGTGGTTGAGAAACTACCAGACTCCAGAGAGATCCAAACCCAAACATCCTCACGATCATGGCTAATTTGAACTTCCTGAAGCGTCTCCCAGAGATTTATCAACCACCAAAATTCTTAGGCTTGCACACATCGTCCCAAAATGTAACAGTTATGCCGTTTCAATCCGAAACGAGCATCAACATTCGGAATCCAAAATGCAGTGCATAGCGATACCAAGCATAACCAACAGTACATATATCATCATTCTTTTGCCGGCAAAAAATGACAGAGATTAAGCCATTATACATGATCAGCTGTACCATGCTGGCTCTCTCTACTTGCAAGCTCAGAACAAAATGTCCTAGCAACCTATGTAGTACATTTACATCTCTGCATGAAGCAAAATGGCGAGGCTGTGGACGGAAGTGCTTCCGAACACTAAGCCTCCTCCTTCACCTTTGATGATCCAGCCAGGCATGGATTACTCAGGATCATCGGCACAGCATTCACTCCCATGTAGCTGAGCCAGCCGGCTTGAACGCAAGGATCGCCACGGTTCTGTCTATTGCGTTCGTCTCCCGTTCTGCACGGTCTAATGTCGAGGTGCTGAAATTGTCCAGTGAGAACCACTAGTATTAGCAACACATTCGAACAACAGAAAAACTGGACCATACTAGTATCAGGAGGCATAACATGGTATATTTTCTATTTCTACAATTGCTCCGGACTATTATGTACCTAGATTCGGTGCCCTCTGATTGCTGAAAACTTTGCTCATTTGAGCACGTGACTGTTCCTCCATTTGCAGCAGTGCACTGCGCTTCCGAGCTTTCAGCCAGCCTGTAGAAAGCGTCACGGAGGCATACACGTGTCTTCTTTGTCAGCTTCAGAAGCAGATGTTTCATAGTTACAGACATGTAAAGATGCAAAGGTTACATGAACTAACTGGACGTGCCAAAATGGTAACCCCTCTTCCGGTGAACATACCTGAAACATGACATCTTCGAGTTCCTCAAGCACTGCTACTTCCCCGTTCGAGGAGCTCTCTATCTCAGCCACTGACCTGCTCCTCTTCATGGTGCTCACCTCAGCCTGCAATTTAATAAAAATTAGTTTAAGTCAGATAAGTAGTTTATTCAGCAACTATAGATCCTTGAACAAACAATCTTGTGCACTGGAAAAGGATTATACCTTGTCCTGGGAGGCACTTAGTAGTGTTTGTAAGCTGCCATCAGCGCAGCTAGGATCATTTTGCAAATCATGGCTGAACAAAGGAAAGCCGCAAGTATCCATGGTGTCCATTTCATTATGACCCGGGTTTGCTTCTTGATTTTGGGAATCAGTTAATACTCCACTCAGCATGTTCTCATAGGACAGCAGCCTGTGCATGGAGCCAGGGAACATATCAAGTGCCTGAAACGGCGCATCCATCATCCTCATTTCATCATCCGAAAATTGACTCCTGAAAAAGTTTTTGGACAGATGGGTTTACAACCATGCATAAGATCTACAGCGATCACTCGCACATGACTTTCTATATGAGGCTTTAGTAAAGCACTGCACTAGTGTTGTGTACATACAAGAAGATGTCATTTGTTTCCTTGGAGTGCTGTAGCTCCGACGGCGCTGGCCCCTCAGATTGTTCTTCTGAAGGCCCTGTGCTACAATCTGAACATGCAACTCTGGCACATGCTGAAGACCTCTCCTGTTGGCTGCTCCTTGCATGTTCATCGGCGTCATCGAAACATTGTTCGACGCCATTCTCATGCTCATCTGAGTATATGCTTGTTGTGTTCAAATCATCAGATGGCCTTGAATTCCACTGCGTCCAGTAATTCCCTTGCTCTGTCTTTTGATTCTCAACGAGTTCATCGCCAGATGGGAAGATGCTTCCACCTTCTGGCAGGATATAACACGACATGCTACTCATCTGGAAGAGGTATGACACTATTAGAACATCAATCAAACAACATGTATGCCAGACAAGCAAATTTTGTATTCATGGGTGACTAGTGGAGTTATGATTCATCGATTCAAGATTTCTTGTAATTCAGTGTTAACCAATTTGCAAATACCGGAGCAGAAAGGGACAAGTAATCAAATCTAAGCATCAAAAACGATTTCTGTTTCTTTTAAAGCTGAGCGAAAGGCAGAACATTTTACAGTACCTGCTGGCTGCTGCTACTCGTATCATATATTCTAACCGATTAATAAATTCCATGCACACGAGTTATTATTTTTCTGGTTTTGAAAAGCAAATTACAAAAACAATGAAACGGAAGTATCCCATCTGAAGCACCGGATCAAAACACTCTAACAAAGCTAGGAGGTTTGATTTGCGGGGAACGCATGCGGTCTGATTCGCAGATCTCATGATACCCTGAGCCGAAGGAAGAAAGATCAAATCCCAAATCTAGCTAGTTGTATATTTATTTTTCTTTTGGCCACACATATACAAGAACAGTTGAAGAACACAAAGCTAGCTACCGGCAGAAGTAGGAAAAAAACTGGCCTTACGAACGAAATCTCACAGGGAGAGCAAAGAGAAGAGCAATTGAGGGGAGACGAAATCTACAGAGCAAGCACAAACCTTTTCTGACTTCTCCTCGGGGGGGAAGCTGTTCTTGTTCGACGAGATGGGGTGGGCTGTTCTTGTGGATGCGAGGAAGCGTCTAGGCGGCTGCTGCTTATAATTGTGGTGACGGGGAGAAGAGGAAATGAGGAGGGGATTCCTCTACTTAACGACCAAAGCGACACAATGACGGGCGGCCAGACGAACGGTTGGGCCCGCGGGTCAGTGCTGTGGTGGGCCCGGGCTGGTGAGGTGTGAGCAGATGGGCCAAGCAAAAGGTTGAGTGGAGGCGGAAATGTGTGGCTAGAGAGGGTGCTTATCTAAATCAAGGCTGCCGCTGCGCCACGTCGACCCTAAGGATCCTTTACTCAAATATTGCGCTCTATCCTCCCACGTTATTTGCCTCCCTACCCGGAAAACACCCGTGCCTAACTAGTAATTCCGCTCAGCCCTGAAACATGCCAACCACCGCTACTACCGCATTAGTTTTTTCTCTTTCAGAATCACTACAGTGGCGGACCCAGATATTAAGGTTTGCCGGGGCGGCGAATGACGATGGGGCTTCATTGCACTGCGCCGATGGTCGCTAGCCACGGGAGATACATTGCTCCGTCACCGGAGAGCCGGGGCGGCCGCCCCAGCTGGCCCCAATGGTGGATCCGCCACTGCTACTACCGTATTGTTACGCTTGAGCATCTCTTGACGATGTCCGTCACGTTGGATCCCGACTTAACGGTCCCATCAAAACCATAAAAAATCCTCGTGCTCCAAAAACCTAACCACACATTAACTATCTCTCAAAGCACACGCGACCGGATGGCCGCTTACCTGCATTCATATCGGCCAGATTGACGTGATAAGACGGTTGACCGGAGCCACTTCAATGAAAAGCGCGCCTGTTGAAAATCCTACTCCGGCCGTTGCGTCTGCATTGAAGTGGCACTGGTCCGTTTGCCAGTTATTTAAGCGGGTCGAACGCGCCGACGAACCCTACCACATCTACTTCGCACATCACCGCCTCGCTTCTCCTCTCCCCTCTACCGCACACCATCGCGATGGCCAAGTCTGTGTCGCCGCCCACGGTCCCCGGGCCCGTCGGGGTCCACCACTCTGACCGTTAAGACGGGGGTGGTGTTCTCCTTGGACGATAAGGAGCAACTGTGTGGCCGCCCCTCCTCGTCGAGGCCGCACAGATAGACCATGAGTACATGCGGCAGCACGACCTGCTGCTCCGATGGTCGCTCTTCAACTATGGTCTGATGTGACCCTCCTTGTCACGCCACCACGTCAAGAAGGAGACATCATCTACAACAAATTTCCAACTATCTACTATCACAAGTTTTGCCCATGTCTGGCAAGGAAGAAGCGACGACGACAGCATCTCACTTAAGTGCTTGTAGTCGTCGCTATGTGATCTATGAATCTACATGTAATTTTTATTATTACTGGTGCTTGCTGTACTATCATGATTGAAGATGATAGATCGGAAGTTTTCATGACAAAAATAGTTATCAGTGTGTTTTTCAGTTTTTTTAACCTATAAAAACCCATACTTTCAAAAAAAAAAAAAACCGGGACATATGGAGGCTGGGAGCAAACACAATTTCTAGCAAGCCTTGTGTTATATAAGGGATGATATGCTCCAGCGAAAAAGGGACGATACCGTTCATGTGTACGTGAAGATGATTTTCTTTATTCCACAAGATAACATCTTCACGTCATATTTTCTCTTAATAATTATCAAATAGTCTAATCGTGTAACCTCATGAACCAATTAGACTCACAGCTAAACAAACAATGTACAAGACGGCGCAAATAATCAACAAAGCACTACCACATATAATGAATTTAAAACAAACCGCATATGCTATTCTGGTCCCTAGAGTTAGCGGATTACAACGTCTAGGAGAATGGGTCGACATACAAGTGGGGTCCGGACGGTGGGTGAGGTGAGCTGTGCGCCAGGCAAAAGATGTGTTTGAGTCTTGAGACGATTCTTGTGGCTGGAGAGCGCGATCAGAGAGATGGAAAGAGAGGCAATCTAAATATAGGCTGTCGTTTTGCCACGTGGCCTCTGACAAGATCCTTTTCCTCCACCCAAGTCCAGCCGGAAACCACGAGCATGTTTCTCCCGACAAAACTGGAAATAAGCGAGTGGTGTGGTCTGTGGTGGCCCCTCGCGAGAAGTAAAGCGTGGACCACTGTCGTACTCGTGGGTTCAGAGCTGGCATCATTTTTCGCACCTTGCTCGTCGGATAAGTATGTACAATGATTGACATCAGCTTTATCTTAACCAAATCAACAGGTGAACTAGTATAAAATTCTTGATGTAGAATGAGAGACAAGTCTGTCTTATATTCGCTCACAGACGATCACTTCGTATCAAAGAAAAAGTCGTGTTACCCGCCAAAAAAGGCTCATTTTTCTATTGTACTATGCGTCATCTATTTATTACTTTGTCAATTAGCTTTCTTACTCATATCTTCCGACTCAAATTTAGTACCATCCATTTTTAAAGTCATATCAACGGTAGCTAGCTACTCCCTCTATAAAGAAATATAAGAATGTCTAGAACACTATTTTAGTGATCTAGACACTCTTATATTTGTTTATGAAGGGAGTACTATAGATGGCTAATAAATTACTCAGTTTTTGAAGTGTGGTTTGAGTGTCAATTAACCACATAATTATTATGTTTAAAAGTTAGCAAAAGAGTTGCTAAGATTCCATTGCCGAATAAGAAGCCGATGGTTGAAACGGGTCGGTTTATTAAAGGGAAATCGAACCAAAACATGTACAAATGACACGCCACACCTAGCTAAACTAGGTCTAAAGCACTACATGGCATACAAAAGCGCCAAGGAACCTAGCAAACACAATACAAACAGAAGGTACATCGAAGATAAAAGCGGCATCATCGTACATCAATAACCGCGCTCACGGCCCGACGACTTCGACTTCGCCGCAACATCACACAAGTACACCCAACTGTCCCATCGATCATGTCGGACACAAGCATGTTGAACAGCTTCGTTGACACCGGAGAGAGAAGACATATCCGATAAAGGAGAGGACATGTGCCGCTCCAGTAGCAAGAGGACATCCAACATGGGCTTGTTTGGCGTTGTCTGCATGTCAAGAGTGCCCCAATGTCTAAACACCGCCGACCAACAGCGAGCCCTTAACGGACACGCCACCGCAGACCCTATCATCACCCTGCCATCGTCAACTCCAAACTGGACACCGCATCGCAAACCATGTGCTCCCACCAAGAGGTCAAATCTCCATAACAATGCTTCCAACATAGAAGCGACGCCAAGGAGGTCGATCCAACAAGGCAGATATTGGTTTTCACCCCGAGACCGAACTCGTGGACAAGAGAGGTGCAAGATCTTCTTGGTGACGCCTTCAACAAGGAAACAACACCCACGGGTGTTGTCATCACCGACAAAGAGCAGGACTTTCGTCCAGAGAAATTGCATACCTACGTCGGGGACAACACCCCGAACGCACCCACTAGTAGATCTGGAGTTGTCCCTCCTCACATCCAGATCGTAGCACGACGGAAGCATCGACATCTGAGCACCATGCGTCGCGGTCCGCTCCACCACTCGCACCAGCCACAGGCTAAGAAGGGTCCAGATCTGTCCGGCCCCGCCCCCAGCTGCCGCCGCACACCCACCGCACACACGATCGAGGGGCGCCACTTCGAACCTCCACCACAACAAGCCACAACCCGCGCGTCATCCTCTGGCTCGGACGGACTTGAATCTGGCCGGCTCGAAGCAGCAACCACCTCAACCTTGCCTCATCGCTTCAGCATGTTGAGAAAGGTCGCCACACCAAGCCTCCATGGGCGCTCCATGCATCGACGAGCCACGTCCCCGCCACCACACCGGTCCCAGCGGAAGCTGGCCCAAGATCCGGCCACCAACCGTCGAACGAGAAGAATGCCTTGCCGCCGCCATCCTCGAAGCCGACCAGACTTCGTCGGCGGGCCCCTTAGGCGGCGGTGAGGGGAGGGAAAGGAGTGGGATGGAGGCAGCGACATAACAAGGGTTCTCGCCCGAGCCGCCAGAGGAGGGCGACACTGGGTGGGAGGAGTTATGGCCTTAGCAGTAAACTATGCAGTACCAGTTTTCGAAACATGCCACACATAGATTTCGAAGTGTTGTTTGGGTGTTACATGATATAGGAACCATGGACATAAAAAAGAAGGACCCGGTAAAATACAAACGTCCGGGATTTATCATTTTCGAAAAAGAAGCTTGTCTAGCACAAATACTATGATGAGTGAATTTCAGTTTTTACTTCCTACTTCTACATTTTTGACGCAAATTACTCAATTTAACATATTTTCTTTCATATTACCCCGTTTAACAAACAGTTTACCTATTTAGGGAATGTTTGATCAGTTTTTGCACCATTTAGCAGCTAGCAGATGTACCATCAGGTACATGTGGCGACCCACATCGCAAAAAAATTCCCTCCCATAATTGTTCCCTTGGCCAAGCTGGAATATCTCCTTAGCGGGATTTTTTCCCTCATGGTCATCAAGTGTATGTATGGACCGCTTCACCTTGATAACTTTTTTATTCAAGGCATGCAACTCCTTCTTCACTCCTTACACCGTATTCTTCTTCACTGCATGTATGGACTGCATCATAGTAGACATAACTCCAATGACGCTAACCACTAGAGGAGCTATCCGCAATTAAAAATACTTTAAAGAGGGTAAAAGTTGGTACAACTTTCGCCAAATGGGGTAATCAGGATGAAAAATAGGTTAAGTAGTGTGAAAAATGTCAATGTAGGGGGCAAAACCTGGAATTCACTCTACTATGAAATAGCCCATTTCATTGGGGTTTCAATGGGATCTATGATAATAATGCCCTTATTCCAGTAATGCCATATGTTCTTTTATATCAGAATCTTATCCTCCAAAATTCATACAATTGTTTTAACCCTAGGTGAGAGAAAGGGGGAGATAGAGAGAGTTTCTCCGTTTTGTCCTCATTGCCCTCCCCCATCGCCTTCAGTGTCCGGTATGACGCTATATGTGGAAGGAGGGTGTTGGGGCTCCGATTGAAATTTCGTGTGTATATTATTTTATGTCAAGTTTGCGAATATTTAGTGAAGGCGTTCCCACGATGGAGATATAATCATATGGAACATGAGTGTTTTGATCCTCGTCGATGTGTGGTATTTGCATGACGCAGGCTAGCACCAACAAGAAGTGGTGTTCGCATCCCACAGATCAACAACTATTGGTCCAAAGGTTTATTTTCCATTGCCTTGACTTATCTTGTCCTTGGTGACATGTTTTCTTTGTTTCTTGGTCCTCCGACTTGATACCATTGTCTCTTGGTTGTATGCTCTCGTCGCCTAGTGATGAAGCATTGTTTGACAATCTGTAATGTGACACATCTCAGGGTGGGTAACTCATGAGGCTCTTGAAAACCTTTAAGATTGTGTCAACTTGTGCAAATTTGGTCTTCTGAAGTTTTTCTATAGATGCATGGACTAGAGCCAATATGCGAAGGCCAAAGGTGGAGACGATGACTTTAAACTTTTGTGTAATTTTAGCTTTCATCAAAGGATTTTATTGTTGTTTTCGTGTCAATTAATTTGATGTGATGCTTTATAATTATAATATCAATAAATTAATATTATTACTCTAAAAATCATATGATATTTTTTCCTAAATGGTTTTAAACATTAAAAAAACACATATTTTTGTGCCATTGTAGATTCTCTAGTTCTGTGTGCGCTCTAGAGTCTAATTTTGGAAGATGCTTGGCATGAAAAGAGAGAGCATAGTTCCTCTAAAGCTAGCTGCTTCACAAAATCCATACAAGGGAGAAGTGGAAGAGAGTGCCTCCCATATCGCTCTCGGATGACATCTCGTAAAAACCGTAACCACTAGAGCCTTCTACCATCCTCGCTTCTCACGACCGTTGTCAGTGGGTGACCGGCGATAATGACAAGACCTCCCCCTATCCATGTGGCCTTCGTACTCTTCCTGTCATCCCTACATACGATGTCCTCAGTGTTGTGATTTCTTCAATCTGATTTCGGGTGTAGTAATAGTATTATTCCATAGAGAATTAGGAATAGAAGTGATTAACCTTGGCAAACTAACTTATCAAGTCTATGTTATCCTTTAACATTTCTGTTCCAAGACCAACAAGCTACTGTAGTGGTTGTAACAATAAAATAAATAGATAACAGTGGAGGTTTCACTTGCAACAATTGTGTACACACTCTTGGGATTATAAGATAAACAATAAGCATGGGCAAGTAGAAAATATATAAGTTGTAAAATAGTATGTGGGTGATCCATCCTTGTGACTCCACGACCGACTGCTACCGAATCGGGGAGTGGATTGTCCAACACTCGCCCTATTCCATTTCGCGAGGTTGCCTCAGTTATTAAGGATCACTAGTACAAAACATGCCTCTGCTCCCGGTTCCAGAGGGCCTTTGGTCCCGGTTCTGGAAC
>CBMN010770691.1:0-11386 GCA_000582825.1 Hordeum pubiflorum | reverse complement strand
CGGACCAAACCAATCCTTTTGGAAGGATTTGAGAGGGGACAAGTGGGGGAGACAAAGGGGAAAAGGGGGTGGAGCTCGGGATAGGTCAATGGGGAGAAGAGAATGAGTGGTGAGTGATGGGTGCGGGTGGCCCGAGAGCCCCACGGCCTAATAAGTATCTCAGGCAGCAACGCCAGGGTCCTTGGCGTTTCTGTTGTAGGTGGAACGCCAGGGTCCTTGGCGTTGCTGACGTGCAGAAACACGGGATAGGTTGGCGTTGCTGACGTTCAGAAACGCGGAGTAGGTCGGCGTTTCTTATTTGACCAGAAACGTCATGGCTTGTGGCGTTTTTAAAAGGGTCAGATGATGAAATACTTTCTCATTTTGTGCAATTCTTTCGTAACAGCGATTTCGTCCCTTTCCCTCTTTCTTCTTTCTTTCTCCCCCGCTCCTCGCGCCGGCGGCAACTAGCTCTGACGGCACCTTCTCTCTCAGTCCTCCTCCTTCTCATCCACTCTACAGGACTGGCTTGCAGTGGAGATTTACCCGGCCCCCGGGCTCGGATTGATCTTGTGACGGACCCTACTTTCTTTCTCTGCTGTGAGCACTCTGATCCCAATCTCTCCTTCCGGGACGGATACGGGATACCCCAATCTAGCCCCGTCCCGAGTCCCTGACCACCCCAAGCCTCTTACATCGATTCCCCGCTGTCTTCACCCGGTCCGTGATCTTGGATATTGGCTGAGGTATGAGCCTTTTCTCGTCCAGTGATTTTAGTTAAACCCCACTTAAATTCTGGGGCGTGCAGGCGCACACTCTAGATCCGCCCCCCTGTCACATCATGCCATCGCATTGCAGCTTTAAAACTTGCTTACACTTGTCCAATCGTAGCTGTGTTGCCATGCCATTCTTAGGCGCCATAGTTTGTGTGGCTCCCGTTAAGGAATGTTGGCACTCTCTGGAACATGTCAGTTCCATTGTCAAGCTGAGTGCGTCAGCCATATGTTTTTTTTTAAACATCAAATGCATGTTAATATCATGCAATGCTATGGTTAATACTCGCGAGGACACACCTTCGGCTTGATTTGACGCGTCTACGGCGGCCTTACGCCTGCCTGGACTTTATTGCGACCATTGAGAGTGTTACATAGTGCATGGCATCGGGAATACATGGGGTTGTAGGGATAGAGAAAAAGGAAAAGAAAATACATATTGCTATGGGCTACATTCTCGCAGCTAAGTGGAACAACATAGAGCCCCAGTCACGAAGCATAATTTGTTTCTGGGCATTCTTACATCGGTGCGACCAAAGTTGAAGGTCATTTGCCGCAGAGATAGCAGTAGCTTGTAGTTCGAGGTGCAGGCTTCGGAAGACTTTGGCGTTTCTTCTCTGCCAAATATTCCAGAGGACGGCAATAAAAACCGTCGATCTTGTCTTGTTGTTGAAGTTTCCGTCCCAGGCGTGTAGTAGCCCCTGCGGCACAACTGGGCAAAGGCTATCCAGTTCCGCCCATAGCGGGGCCAACTGCCGGCATTCGAAGAGGAGGTGATTGATGGTTTCACATTGTACAGAAGGGGCAAGCGGCGGAGGCAGTAATACCCCGCCGGAAACTCCTTTCATTTGTGAACAGGCGGTCCTTGTTGGCTAGCCAGATAAAGATTCTGCATTTGTTGGGGGCGTAGTTTCTCCAGATGGCCGGGGCGAGGACGTCTGTGGGCCTTGCCTTCCAAACCGCGTTGTATGCCAGCTTAGTGGTGAGCGGTTTGCCAGCTTCCCTTGAAACTCTGCAGTCAGGCACCTGCAAATTCACGTTTACCGCAGCCAGAATATTGCGTAGTTCATTAAGTTCGCATGGGGCTGTGTGTGACAGCCGCGGAGTTAGGTCCAGGTTCAGGTCGCTCGAAGCCATAGCACGAGCCACGGTAGTGTTGGTCCGGTTTGAGTGGGAGAATAAGGCAGGAAAAAGCTGGGCTAAGGTGTGAGTGGAGTTAGGAAGCCATAGGTCAAGCCAGAAGGCGGTAGTGGCTCTGTTGCCGAGCTGCACCATGGTGGTAGACCTAAAGAGCTCAAGCCCCTTCATGATGTCGTGCCAAATAGGTGTGTGGTTGTTATCCGACATTTTCACGTCGTGATTGACAGACTATCCATACTTAGAGACAATGTAGGAGGGCTCTCTCAATGGGTGGACGTCGTGCAGTTTAGAGATGTGCTTTAGGAGAAGGCAGAGGTTCATTTGCGTGAGTGAAAGAAAGCCAAGGCCTCCGTTGATGAAAGGGGCGCACACAATGTCCCAAGCCACATGGCTTGATCACATGGCGTTTTCTATGCGATTGTGCTAGCTGGGTCTATATTGTTCTGGCTCTTTTGGGTTGTCTATTTAGGATTATGAACTGCAGTTGTGTGTTCGACGAATAAACCTGACCAAGCCCAGCTACGTCGTTGTTGGAGTTGTTCAATGCAGCTACATGTTCTCCATCTTCCTGCAATATTAAACGAGATAGAATAATGCTAGAAGCATGTTCTAACCAATCAATTATGTGCATTATTTGTTGCAAATTGAGGTGGTTAATAGATATTAATATATTCTTTCTGCTCATCCATACCTATTCATAACCTCCATCTGGTAAAATTACAGGAGCAGCTAATGATGTTAGTAATTTTGTGTTGAATTTTCAGGGAGGGGTATAGAAAATTGCGGTGTTTTTATCTTTGGCCAAATGCAGATATCTTGGTCATCCATGATTGCAGAGCTCATCTTGGGGCTGCTATGGCACCTCGTCCACCTGTTGGTCAGCCTCTTTGATTTGTGGTCGCATCTGAGTGATAATCTAGAATGTTATCTTATTTCGTCTGAGCTTCTGCCCAAGTACCGAGATCTTCATTTTGAGAGACTTAATTACGTGGGCGTTGTAGTAGATAGCAGAGAAGCAAATAATGTTTTGAAGATCAAGCAGCTTTTACGGTGGTTATCAACTATTGGCGTTAAGTATGTAGTTCTCTATGACATTGAAGGTGTGCTTATGAACATTTGCTTTACATGCTTACTTGTTATGAACTATTGGCGTTAAGTATTCTTTTCAAGTCTTATTGGCCTATCCTTACCCAAACATAGAACTCTTTCTTTCTTAATATAATGTGGCAGAGTGCTTGCCTTTGATGGTGAGAAAAAAAAAGAAAAGAAAATTAAACAAGTTTAGTAAAAATATGTGGTATTAATAATTGTGTGTGCTGCTTTATTTTAACAGTTTGCCCTCCAAGTCATCTTCCATAAATCTATACCGTGGAAAAAACAGCCTTCAAATTTTATGTATTTTGCATGAAACTACTTCGGACAATTTGAGATGTGCATGAGATATCATACTGAAAGGAGAAAATAACTAAACTTGGAACCTTTTTAACATCCAACTAAAAAGGAAAGGGAACATGACTTCAGACATATCAGATCCTTTTGATATAACATAACAAGCCAAAATTGGTACCACATTGTTCTAGTTTCTTGTTTATCTTTTTGATCTGCTTTGTAAGGGGGCCTCCCCACCACATTGTATCGTTTGGCCGTGTACTCTGTTATGGTGTTGCTTTATATATAAAGTGGGGCGAAAGCCTGTTTCGAGATGTCTCCTGTTATTTCTCAGTTTCCTCGCACAATCAGCGGTGCGGAGAGATATATCTGACCATTTGACAATGCTCTACAGGAGTACTGAAGGAATTGCTTGAACCAAGAGATGAGAGATCAAGAACTAATTTAGTAAGTTGCTTAATGCAGAATTCTGTCGGCCCATTTTGCCGTCTAAAATATGGACTATGGTAACCGTTTTTTGTTCTTTGATTAGTATATTTATCACTCTTATAACTATTATGTCATTCATGTGAACCTGTAGGATCTTAGTGCACATGGAGGGATGGCTATAGAGTGTCTTTCTGGTTCCGATGGCAAGGAAGGCATTGCTAAAGCAGCAAACTTACTGTGCTCAGACTTCTGCAATTGCAACACTCATGGGCACAAAAAAGGTGACGATGCATTTACAGAAGCTGACATGGTTTGTGCACTGAGAGAAGTAGGTATGGTTTAAAAAATTATCTCTTCCCAGGTCTTGTATTTACCACACTCATTTCTCAGTCGTTAGGAATTTGCACATCGCAATTCTAGAAGAGCACTTACTATTCCAATCTTTTCGTTAGGCAGTGATGGGCCGGAACCTGATCTTCTTCTTGTGTATGGTCCTGTTAGATGTCATTTAGGATTTCCTGCATGGAGATTACGTTACACAGAGATTATGTAAGTTTTTCTTCCATATATATAATTCTCACTAGTTTCCATCCTAAGGAAGTTTAATGACTTGCTCAAATCACATGCAAAAATTATTCTACCTGAGGGTGAGGGGTGATCATTTGCGTTCACTGGTTTATGCTTTTTGTACATTACTGAAGTTACTTATTTTATTTTAGTACTAAAAAATCTTTTTGTTGTATGCTCAGGCATATGGGATCGCTGAAATCAATGAAATACGGTTCTATCGTGAAAGCTTTATATCGATTCTCACACAAATATCAAAATTATGGTAATCCCATATTTCAGCTTCGCAATTTCAATTGTACTGCAGCAAAACTCTCAATTTTTACTTTTACCGTAGGTTACACAAAATAAGCATGTGGGCCAGATTCAGTTTGTAACATTTCTGTACATTTTCCATAAAATGCTTACATAATAAGAACTGGTGTAAACTGATCAGTGCTCCATACTTTCTTGCCAGACTTGTCAAACCCGTCTTGCTAAACAATGTATACATACAAATATTTAGTGTCATTACCCGGGGTTTGGAAATCCACAAATGCACAAAAGTCTAATTAGAAACTGTGGACACCAGCTTAGCCATCAAGCTTAAACACGAGAAACTAGAGGGTACATCAGGCAGCACTCAGGTTCGATGACTAACACAAACCAAATAGTTAGTATCTAGAAACCCGTCGGCAGAAACATAGATAACAAGAAAAAGAAAACTACCAGAACATATCGACCTGCAAATCCACAATTCAAAGGCAACATTCCTCAAGGAAGTCTGATTCAGGTCGTACTTGTATTTTAGCTTACCACTGCCACCAACGTATTCTAGTTGTCTTGGTATTCTTCAGTAATTCCTCCCATTGCCACATCAATGGCTTAATCCTATACAATAGAGTTATAAATTAAGTTAAAATCTTCCTCTACAAAATCATATAATTTCTCATCCTCCATAACTCCCAGCATACTACAGATAGACCAAATGATCTTGACATCCTCCGTGCCCAGCCAATTTCCAATAAATCTATCGACCTGTCACAGTCTGAATGGTTGATTACATGTCCCTAAGTGTAAGGTTTGGACGTTGTGACCAAAGTGTGCCATATACATTGTTTGCCCATGACATTTTTTTACTTATATTTGGTAGTTACTAACTTTTTGGCATGCCAAATTGCCAATGCTCCTTTGCCAATTCTAGTTCACTTTTAGCCAGTGTTGGCCAACACATGGGCAAGCAAAATCTCAACAATTTTGTTGGCTAGCCAGCCAATGTTTGGCAGGGCAACCATAGGCATATAAAGCAAACACACCCAAGTGTTGCGCCTCTAATTTGCAATGATACTCCTAGATACCAAGTTCTGATCTCTCTCTTTTTTTTAGGCATTGCACTGTCATCGTTTTTCATGGGAATTTCTTGTGTTAGTGGTCTTCAAATCTGATTAAACAACAGTTCCATGCATAAGTATCAGAATCTGGTTCGTTCTTAGTAAATTATATTATTACCTGAATAACTAACCCTTAACCTTTTGTTCTATCAGGTAAGTGAGAGCGGAGACTAGAAGAGCGCCCATTTGTTATGTAAAATGTGTACTTCTGGAGTTGGCTAAAGTGTATTAACTACTACAATATATAGTCTTGGCGGATACACTGTGCTTCCTTTTTGTTTGGATCAAATGGGTTACCTGTAGAACATACAGGTACAAACCTCATCCAACATATTTATCTTTTCATCAGAATGTAACACACTGGCAGCGCTGTTGTATGCTTTTGTGGAGAATTGAAGATCAAGTTGTTTTTACCTTGTGAAAATTCACTTTGGTCTCGTATCACCGCACACAACATTAACCACCAACAAAGTATATATTTGTATTCATTAATTGAAGAAATTTGATGATTTAGTAATCCCAAAGATCCCCTTATCCAGATGGTGATACATGATAGGCTCATAGGGGCAGCCATGATATCTCATATCTCACGGAATGCATACTCTCTAGCCAGACACAGGAATTGCAACTGTATCTGTTGTCCACAAGGTGCTGGAAAATCTGAGCCAAGGGAATGCAGGTGTGCAGCGAGGCCAGGTGGCACCCCCCTTATCCCAGCGCACCTGCCACATGGCGGGCTTCTACTGGGTCCACAGATGCCCTCATCCGCTGAGGCTCCACCTCACATCGGAATAAGATTTCCCTGGCCCCACCCCCGCCCAGCCTCAGGCACACGTTCCTCTCTCCTTTTGTAGCAGTGGGTGAGTTTTGGAGCACACACTTTCATCTCAGTCTGTACCACACACACAGCGCCTGCCTCATCTCTCGGAGCAGCAGGAGAAGGAGCTTGCAGGAACAATGGCGGCCCAGGGTCTTCTCTCTGGGAGGCAGCTGCTGGGGAGGCCTCTGCAGTCTTCCTTCTCCAGGTCGTCTTCCTCCCGGAAGTCCCCCTTCGTCGTCAGGGCATCGTCCAGCCCCCCTGCCAAGGTCCGTTCAGACTCCAGCCATGCCGCCTGTTTTCTTATGGTCTGATGAGAGCTAGCTGGAGTGCCTACTGACTTTCTCTTTTGTTCTTCTCTTTCAGCAAAATGACAACAGGCAGCTGTGGTTCGCGTCCAAGCAGTCCCTCACCTACCTCGACGGCACGTAAGTCGCGGCGGCGCAACATATTACACCTGGTGTCTGTATGTTGGCAGTGTGGCAAAGAGAAGCTGATTTAGGAGGTGTTGGGTTTTGTGCTTTGCAGGCTGCCTGGTGACTTTGGCTTCGACCCCTTGGGGCTGTCTGACCCGGAGGGCACCGGCGGGTTCATCGAGCCCAGGTGGCTGGCCTACGGCGAGATCTTCAACGGCCGGACGGCGATGATGGGGGTGGTGGGCATGATCGCCCCGGAGGCCCTGGGCAAGGTGGGTCTGGTGCCCCCGGAGACGGCGATCCCTTGGTTCCAGGCGGGCGCGATCCCGCCGGCCGGCACCTACCAGTACTGGGCCGACCCCTACACGCTCTTCGTGTTCGAGATGGCGCTCATCGGCTTCGCGGAGCACCGGCGGCTCCAGGACTGGTACAACCCGGGCTCCATGGGGAAGCAGTACTTCCTGGGCCTCGAGAAGTACCTCGGCGGCTCCGGCGACCCCGCCTACCCTGGCGGCCCCATCTTCAACCCGCTCGGGTTCGGGACCAAGAGCGAGAAGGAGATGAAAGAGCTCAAGCTCAAGGAAATCAAGAACGGACGCCTCGCCATGCTCGCCTTCCTCGGCATGTCGCTGCAGGCCATCTTCACCGGCGTCGGGCCCTTCCAGAACCTCCTCGACCACCTCTCCGACCCCGTCAACAACAACATCCTCACCAGCCTCAAGTTCCACTAGGCGAAATCGATCCGAGCATCGTCGTCCTGTGCATGGTACCCGTCCGACGTCGTGGGAAACGTGAGCGTGCGAGCGCCGAGCGATATATGCGAGGGTGGGTGTAAAGTGTAAATTTGTGCGCGTGCTGCGTGCATGCTTGTAATATTTATATCGTGCTATGAAAATTAGTGCATTGCATCTCTCATCATCTTCAGTTGTTCAGCAACATCTGCTTCTTCTTTCCCCGCTCCTCATCTGATCATATCGTACGTGCAATTGAACGGCTAGATTTTGACGGCAGTGGCCGTGTCTTCTTTACAATTCTCATGAATAAAATGGTTATTTACAAATGAGAAATCAAAAAACCACGTGTGATTTTTCTGACGAAAGAAACTAAATTGTTGTAAGAGCATCTCCAACAGCAGCCCTATGATAGGGCATCAAAAGCTTCAGCCGAATAACCTTTTGGAGCAAAAGAAAAAAAAACAGGTGATGCAAAACCAACTTTTTAGTGCCCAATAACTACTTTTTGGTGCCTTATTATAGGGTTGTTGAAGATGTTCTTACATTGCTTGGAGCCGTGGTTTTTGGCAGCCTTGGAACCACATATTTTCACGTTTAGGACAGTTGTTGGAGCTTGTTTTTTCTGTTTAAATGATGCAAAAAATAACAATTTTTGGACAACCGCCATATTATAGGGTTGCTGTTGGAAATGCTCTAAGAAAACACACATGAATTTTGGGAAAACGTTTATCATAGGATGCAAACTTCGTGGCCCTCGTTTCGGGCGCGCATATGTCTCGCTTATAGCGAGACGTAGGGTAGCCTTGGCTGGGCGAGCGCAAGACTAGACCGGACCAGCATGCGAGAGACCATAGGCCACAATCTCGTTTTTTTCTTCTTTTTTTTTCTTTTTTTTTTCTTTTTTTTTCTTCATACTTCCAAATATTCTAAGTATATTTGTTATATAAAAAACACTATCCATAAAACATTTGAAAAATGTTAATCAAACAATCAAAATTTGGTAAATGTGTATACAAAAAATATTTTCATGTATATGACATGTATAAAAAGATCTACAATGTGTATGAAAAAGTTAATCATGTATTTTAAAAATGTTAATCAAACATTTGAAAAATGTTAACCAAATATTTGAAAAATCTTAATCAAGCATTTAAAAATGTTAAATGTGTATAGAAAATAACGACGGCGACACATCCTAGTCCGGCATCACGCCAAACGCCATGAAGGCAAGACAAACACTACACCTACTATATACATAGCAGCCCTGATCACCTTCCCTCCTCTACTCAGGTGACTGACACTGTCGGCAGAGAAGGGGGATCATGCCAAGTGGAAGTCACGAGAGACTCTCAAGGGGTTTCCTCATATTTGAAATAGTGATTACGCTGATCCGGCGGCGGCGGCGGCTCGCACATTGCCCTGATAATCAACGATTGGTGGTCAAACTCTTCCGTCATCACATATGAAACTTTTGCCTGAGGCAATAGCCAAAAATACTTTTTGTTGCACGTCGCCCTGTCCAATGGCGGACCTAGAGAGTATTTTGACCGGGGGCAAAGTATTTGAGTCGGGACATATTCTTTAAAAATTCAAAGAATTTTAGCATAATTTTCAAAATACACAAGCAAATATTACTTGGGTTTCAAATTTTGAGTGAAGGCCTAGGCCCCCACTCACCTCAACGTAGGTCCGCCCTGGCCCCTGTCCAACCTCACTTGTACGTGCAAGGCTTTCACGTGAATTCAAATAATCAAAGGCACAAATGCAGGCCTCCCTCCTTCATGACGTGTGTAGCTAGCCTTCTGCGGCCGCCAAGTCCTACACCGCGCACTAGAGCGCCTCTCCACCATCCCGATGCCGCCTCTCTTTGTACACCACCGTCCAGGCCGCCTCCACTATCCGCAAACCCATGCCTCTTGACAAAATTATTGAGCCTAATGTAAGAAGAATTCCAGTACAGATTCATGCATTAATTGATTTGTAGGTGGGCTTGTGATTTGCCTCGGCTGGTATGGAAAGTAGCAATGATTTGGTTAGTTGGATCTTCTAATTGTTTTGGGATTTGAAGCAGCATTGATTGAGGTGTTGAGAAGATTGATACGTCCATTTTGCATCACCATTTCCTACAATAATTTATCATATTTCAATGATATATTTCACATTACGATACAATTTTAATACTTTTCCTTTCTTAAAATGCAAGGAAAGCACAAAGGGGAAAATGGTCGGATAGCTGGAAATCTGGACCAAAATTACAAAAGAAAAAAAATCAATTTTTCGGAGCTCTAAAAATGTTGGATATTTCACCGAATTATTTTCAAAAAATATGAAGATCGGGAATCGAAGATGGGCTAGAGGGGACTCACCAGGGTGCCACACAACAACCCACGCTGGTGCGCCTCTGGTGGCTCCTCTACCGACGCCCTTTTTGCCATAAATTCATAATTGACCTAGAAAAATCATAGAAAATCCTCGAGACTTTCCGTCGTCGTCTGCGAGGCAAAACCTAGGCGGAGCACTTTTGCTCTCCCGCGGAGCGACTCTACCGGAGAAACTACCCTCCAGAAAAGGGGAATCGAAGCCATCGTCATCACCAACACCCCCGTTCATCATCGGGATCACCATCTTCATCAACATCTTCACCAACACCATCTCATCTCCAAACCCTAATTCATCCCCTTTATTCAATCTTTATATCAAATCTCAGATTGATTTTTGGCAGTACTTTTATATGTTGATTACGCCATGTTGTTCATGCATAGGAGATTTATTGGTGAAAGATTGTTATGTTTAGTTTGTTTATCATATATTTATACCCATTGATGATCCATATGATGTCTTCTGAGTATATTCATTAGTTCTTAAGGACAGGGGAAGTCTTGTTAGTAATTATGTGAAGTTGATTACCGTTTAATTTTTTGATGACAAGTTGTGTTGTTCTTCCTCTAGTGGTGTTATGTGTACATCGGCAACATAACACTTCACCATCTTTGGACCTAGGGGAAGAAATTGTGAAATTAGTTCTTAGATGATGGCTTGCGGGAGTGATGAAATCCAACCCCTAGTTTATGAATTATTCCTTGAGGTGATGTTTTGGATCCTATTGTTTAAATGCTATGGTTAGATTTATCTTAATTACTTTTCTTGTATTTGTCGATGCTTGCATAAAGGGTATAATCATAAGTAGGTATTTGTTCAAATAAGGATACTACCTTAGCTCTTGTCCACCCACACAACACTTATCGAATCAGAGTGGTAACTTAATGAATCGTGGTGAAAGTAGTTTGATGAGATTTCCATATGTCCTCAAGGGTGTTTTAGCTATTATTGAAAACACACCAGCTTGCCCTTAGCATACATAAACATCGGGCCATTTGCTGCACTACACTATTTATAAACTATTTTGCTATCAAACAACCTATCAAATTATCTTTACAACATTTACACTGAAACCTTACTGAAAACTACTTGCCAATTCCTTTTGCTTCTCGTTAGGTTCGACACTCTTACCTATCGAAAATGCTATGATAGATCCCCTATACTTGTGGGCCATCAGAGATCGACCCACTATACTTGGGCCAACAACCGTGATTAAGGATTTGTAGCAGGAGACAAACAACGCCGAAAATGAACAACTGGTGGTGACACGGGCCGACCCTCTACTTTATTTGTCGAATCCAGTCGATCATGGGCGGCCCTCTTCGTTCACAATCTTTCTTTCCTTTCAAATCCAGTTGTTCCAATCTTACCAAATAGCAATTCATTGAAATCA
>CBMN010770664.1:0-10146 GCA_000582825.1 Hordeum pubiflorum | reverse complement strand
AGGGCATATTTCCAACACATTCTTTCCCGCCATTATTTCCTGCCATCTTCTTTCCCGCCAGTCTTTCCTGCCACCCCCTTACCCTCATTCCATAAAACCACCCCCTTGCCTAAAAATATCCGCACATCTAAATATTTCGCATCAAATATATTATCAAATACTATTGGACCAACTAGAAATATTCGCACACCTAAATATTTTGCAGCTAAATATATTAACGAATACTACCGGGCCAACTATAACCGAATATTCACACACATATGCAGACATGGCAGACAAAATGGCAGTTGAATCCTACCCTTGAAGCGTGCGGAGCAACTCCGTTTGGCGGCCTACATTCACCGGAGCACCACCACCACCACCACCACGCACGCCACCACCACCAACACCACCACCACCACCACCACGAGCAACACCACAACCACCTCCACCCCCCCATAATCATCACCATGACCACCACGAGCTATCCCATCATGGGATCGAGGTTTCCCTTGCCTCCCCCAACCCTCTAGAATGCAACCACTGTGGAAAATGGGGAATAAATCGGCTCAAATTCGAGTATTAAATCGACCCGTGTGTGTGTAGGTGAGAGAAGAAAATAAGGAGGAAGGAAGAAGAAGAAGAGAGGAGAACGAAGGGTCGGGCCGAGGCTATGTGGCCAGTAGTAGGCATTGGCTAAGTTGACTGCAGGACGCCCCCGACCGACTGACATGGCTGATCCACTAATTAGCTGCCGCGTGGCCCAGTGGGACCAGTCGGCTACGGGTGGACCGACTGGACTCTAATCGGCTTCGACTAGACGACTGGATCCAATCGGCTTTGGCTGGACTGACGTTGTGCTACTTTTGAAATGTTTTAGATCCGAGTATTATTTTTCAAACAAATGAAAAAATGTATTATTTTAAAATAGCCAAAAACTCGACAAGGGAATTATCATGGTCATATAAAGAAGTTTACCATCATCTTGAAATAGTTGCATCGCATGACCTGGATTTGACATGTGCGAGTCTCATAATAACATCAATGTGTTGCAGCGTTCTCTATTGTTTGCCAGGTTTACTGATGGGCAAGCCCCTCCTTGCAACTATAATGCCAATGAATATTAGTACAACATGTGTCACTATCTGGTTGATGGTATCTATTCTCCATGGACGACCTTTGTCGTTTGATATTCATGGACCTACTAAACAACAGGATTCAAAGACGTTTTGGGAGGCGATGACATATTGTGTAATCATACACAACACAGTCGTGAAGGATGAGAGGGTGAAAATGCTGCCGGAGGTCTGGAATTTAAGAACATGTGTGATCCTATCGAACTTTCATTTAAGAATATGGCTAGGTTGATGAGCTTGCTCTAATGCATCCACAAATTCGCCTTGAGCAACTCGCTCAAGAAAGATGTAGTTAGCATCTGTAGGCGATTAAAGATGACAAGTAGAACATATGTGCAGGTTGAATTCAAATTTAAATTATTTTATTTATAAACTTAAATGGGTTATTAACATTTAAATTAGAATACTCTGGCATTTGAATATTTTCTCTCATCGAAGATTTGATGTACTATTATTTTGAAACATGATTAGATAATTGGCTCGTATTATTGTCCGTGCACTAATCCGTGGACAAATACAGTACCGTTTTGGGATGCGGTGTTCGAGATGCCCTAAACAACCATTGAAGTCAAGGAGCCGGTGGGATGGAGAGGAGGAGGAGAAGTAGGAGAAAAGATATGCGCACATCAGTCAGTGGTTGACGTGACACACGCAGTACCGCACCAACTCATGACCAGGACGAACAACAAACCTTGCGCTTGCAGTCTGCGCGCTGTAAAAAGGAGGAAGACATGGCTTTGCTCACATCGGCGAGGATCTCGCTTCCTCCGCTCGTGACGGACGATATGATTTCCCGTCCAGCCAGCTCGCTCGATAGCAGAGCCCGCCGTACCGCGCTAGCAGCCGAGGCCGACAGATAGATCGGACAGCGACCGTCGTCCCCGCGAGCTGGAACAAACAAACGGCCTGTATCCGCGCCATGACACGGCGATCACATGACCAGCGTCGACAAACCATTGATCATGTACGTGAGCGCGCACACGCGTACGCCAGGCCGGAGTTTATGGGGCGCGCCGTGGCCGGGCTGCCGGGTGCCGGCCGGTCATGGCGTCGAAACGGAGAGGACAAGGCCGAATCGGCGACGCCGGCGCGCGCGGCGGGTTCACGTGGGCGGCCACCCAGAACCACCGAGGCGACCGAGAAAAAGGTGACGCGACGACGAGGGGCACCGGCCAAAGCTTAGCGAGTAAAATAGTGCGTGCTCAAGTAGTATCAGCACTCGGCAGTGACCGTGTATGTAAAACAAGCAGCAACCGAACAAAAATCCCCGGGAAAAAAGTATGGCGCCATGGCTACGTACACAAGGGAAACTGATGATATTTCGGGGAGCAAGAGACAAGGGCTCGTGACGACGGCACGACCCACCCGCCGTCCAGATTCACGCTCAAGCTTAATCACGCTCCAAGCCGCTTGGTGACGCGCGCTCGGGCGCTAGCTGTAGTGGCGGTGGCGCCGGGCGGCGCCGCTCGTGCTGGCGGCTGTGGCCGCGGCGGACGCCTGCGCGGCCATGGCGAGCTCGAACTGCCGCGCGGACAGCGACGGCGGCTGCGCCTGTGGGGGTGCAGGAGCGGCGGAAGAGGAGGCTGAGGCTGAGGCTGAGGCTGATGTGGACGCCGACGCGGCGGCCGGAGCGGTGCCAGGAGGAGGGGCGGCGCGGTTCCAGGAGCGGACGCTGGAGGTGGTGCTGGTGCTGCCGTCCCAGCCGATGTGCGCGACGTGCTTGACGTCCGTGGGAAGGCCGATCACCATCTCCGGCTCCTCCTCCTCCTCGTCCTCCTCGTCGTACACCGCGAAGATCTGGTGGGACAGGTTCTTGAACCCCCGGAGCAGCCTCGCCACCAGCGACAGCGACTCCCCCTTGGCCGCCTTAATCCCCGGCGCCGGCGCCGACGTCCCCTCGCCGCCACCGCCAGCACCTACACACAGTCGCCACCAAGCCAGCGTCCAATCCATCAGCCAAAGAACAAAGAAAAACAACACAAGACAGACAGAGCGCTAGCTAGCTAGCTTGCTGCTCGCCGGCGTACCTTGGGGCTTCTTGGAGTGGACGACGTCGACGCTGGCGGCGGAGCGGCAGGTGGAGGAGAAGGGGATGACGATGAAGCGGTCTCTCCGGCCGCGCTGCTGCTCCCTGCTGCCCATGCCGGCCGCTTCCAGAGCCAACGGAGCAATCAATCCGGCCGGGCCCCGGGCAGGCAGGCAGGCGGGCGGCGAGGTAGCCTTAACTGGAGCAGGAGCGGAGGAGACAGAGGTAGTAGTGCTAGTGCTAGTGCTGGCGCTGGCGCTGGTGCTGCTGCAGCCGAGCCGCCCACCCACGGGTTGCCAAGTTTGGTAACGGCCGGGAGCGATCTAGCAGTAGCAGCGGGGGCAGAGGGTAGCTAGGCAAGGCGAGCGGCGACCTGCGGGGGAGGAATACCATACCACTTGTAGCAGCAGTTTTGGGGCTGGCACCACGCGTAGCTGGTAGCCTAGCGTAGCGACTCCTATATTGAGAGCGTGGTGCGGCAGCGGCGGCAACAGCGGTGCACTGCATGCGTACACGCTGTGGTGCTCGGCGCGGTGGGGGTAGGGGGAGGAGGAGGAAGGGAGTGGGTTGGGATGGTTGGCAATTTCGTACCCACCCCCACCCGGACCAGGACTAGTTTTGTACACGTGACAGCGAGACGCACGCAACGCAGACATGGAACGGATCATGGACGGACGGATGGGTGTGCGGCTGGTCGACGTCCCGGTGAGGCAGCAGCTTGGCAGTTGGAGTTGGGATTACAGTATTCGTGAAGCTGCAGCCCGCGCTTGGGTTGGTTTGGTTTGGCTTGGCTTCCCTGGACCAATGCTCAACTGCTTCCCTCTCTGTCATCCATGCCCACCCCTCCCAATCTCTCTATCTCTGTCTCTGCTCTGGACGTGGGCCTCGATACGCTGTCGACTCGCGGTGTAGTACGTATGTATGCACGCCTCTGGCGCTGTCGAGCCGTATTGGCGTACCGCGTACGCCCGTCGTGCCAGCCCGGCGCTCGCTTGGCCGTTGGCGGCTGCCACGGAACAACTCGGTTGGCGATTGGCGGACGTGGGTGCGTGCGTGCGTGCTCGCCGCCTCAACTGCTCGTGTCGTACGTACATACTCGTGACGTAGACGTAGAATATATATCCAGCTCAGCTTTTCAGGGAGAATGACTATGCGTTAACTACTGTGCGCCGCTCTTCGCCGTTGTCGTCTGCGTGTATGGCAAGTTCTGGATTTGTATTGGCAGCAGTAGGTTCAGCAGCTGCTGCAGCTTGCTTAGTACAATTTTGTACTGTATGAAACGTGCCATGCGGCAAGGCTGGAAAGCTGTCCAAAAGCATCAAATAAGGTAGAACTCCGTACTGTTATTACAGCTGAGGTAGATGTCCGAGCTGCCAACAGATTAAGTCTGAACATCTGCTTCTTTATTTTAGGGGAAAAAAACTGCTATACTTGATTAGGGTCACCAAATGATATCATATTATCATGGGAGGTGAAGGAGGAGCCTATGAGGTCATTGTCAAAGAATTTAATTTCAGGGCTAGTTCTTTTTGTTAACTGTTTAATTATTTTTTAAGGAAGAGCATAAAATTGTGAAGCCCATAACCTTGCCGAAAACTATGCTATCCTTGATTAGGGTCGTCATTTGTAGCTTATTCATCCTCATGACCGAACATGTATCCCCATAAACATTAACATCGATCAATAAAGTGTTGGCAATCCTCAAAACAAAAAATATTAGCGTGTGACATATAGCTCTTGTGGAATGAAAGGCAGGATATATTTATTATTAAAAATGCGATAATAGCAAGATGTAGCTCTTGCGTCCGTGTATGTGATGTCTTATTAGCGTGTTTGCTCATTCGGTCGCTGCTTTCGTTGCTCGGTTGGTTTTTTTCTCTTCTTCTATTTGTACACTAGCCGGGCTGGTCAAGTTTTTATTGGTTTTCTCTTTCCATATTTGTATTTTGCTCTTTATGGTTTTTATCTCATTGGTTTTTTCTTTCTATCTTTCAATGTATTTCTTTACGTTTATCATCACTTTCGTTTGTTTTTTCCTTTTTGTGTTTTTCTTTATGTTTTTCATCTGTTTTCATAAGTTTATTTTTCAACTATGTGTATTCTTTCAGGTTTTATTTTGGATTTACGTTTTCGATGTTTATTTACCGGATCTTTTTATAAACATTGGACAGTTTTTGTATAGAAAAAAGTCCATTTTACTATCCTGAAAAAAGTTGGTGGTTCGCATAACCCTCTGATCTTTATTTCTATTCCCTTCACCCCCTAAACAATCACATACCGGACAAAATCAATCCCTGGGTGGTTTTACTTGACTGGCTACTGACGTGGCAATGGTCAACTGCTGTTTTGACCTACGGGTGGACCTCCCTCATCAAGTGGGTGGTGGCGGCCTAACTGTCGGGCATCATTGTCCCTCTCCTCGTGCAGGAGGTAACAGGGCAGTGACGGAGGCGCTGCGGCAGGAGGCGCGTGGAGGCGAGGGGGCGGTCATATCCAGGGGTGGCGGCCCCATCTGGTCCGGTTCTTGCCGGATCCAGAGTCTAGCGGGGGTGTGAAACGACACGACAGCGAGCTTGCGGCAGCGGTGGCCCAGCCGTCGGGCATGGTCGTCCCTCTCCTTGCGCGGGAGGTAGCAGGACAACGGCGACGACGCTGCAACGATGCAGGCGCCGGAGGAGGCGGCCCCATCTGGTCAGATCCGGAGTCCGGCAGCTGTGTGAAGACAGCACGTCGGCGAGACTTCGGGTGAGAGAAAAGAGAAGGGAGGAAGGAGAAGTTGGGTGCTCGGGGCGGCGGCTTGGAACTCCGGCGGTCGCCGACGTTAGCCGGAGGCAGCGGGGTCAGGCACGAGGGCGTGGTGCTCGGGAATGCAGACGGGTGCGAGGGGAGGCTCGGGAGGAGCTCCTCTATCTCATCCGAGCCCGACAAGGAAGACCCACCCGCGGGTCAAAACCGCCATTGACCATTGCCACAACAGCAATCAATCGAGTCAAACCACTCAGAGACTGATTTTGTCCGGTATGGAATTGTTTAGGGGGCGAAGGGAACAGAAATAAAGATCAGGGGGTTATGTGAACCGTCGACTTTTTTCAGGGTAGTAAAATGGATTTTTTTTTCTTTTGTATACAACAGGAACATTTTTTGTATACCTGTTTAACATTTTTTACATACATGACTAACATTTTGTAAAATACCCCCTCCATTCCAGTGCGCACATGCTTTTCGAGATTTAAATTTGACCATAGATTTAATCAATGAAATACGGGTTATGTGTCAAAAAATGATACCATTGAATTCGTATTCGAAAGAAGTTTTCAATGGTATAATTTTTCAGTAACTTGATTTAAGTATTATTGGTCTAATTTATGATCAAATTTAAATCTCGAAAAGCTTGTGCGCACACATTATGGAATGGGCGGAGTATATGTTTTGATGTCTATTTTTTCGTACACATCGTACATTTTTCGTATACATAAGAAACAAATTTTTCTACATGTTTAATAATTTTCAAACACCTGGTTAACATTGTTTAAAAATATATGTCTTGGTGTCTACTTTTTTACATACATATTGTACATTTTTCTTATAGACATGAAACGTCTTTACCAACATGTTTTCGAATACGTGTTTTTTTAATGATACCAAACATTTTTAATGCTTTGCATATTTCTTTGCATTATGTAATTTTTTTAGAAAAAATTCTTTGGACATATTTTTTGAAATGCGTAAACATTTTTTTTGAATGGTATGAAGCAGTTTTTTTAAAATAAGACGAACACTTTTTACATTGTATAAACATTTTCTAAATGTCATGTACATTTTTAAACAGGTGAATTGTTTTAGGAATGTCATCAATATTTGTTTTACATTACGCTCAAAACTTTTTATACCATGTTAACATTTTTCGAATTCAGGAATTTTTAGATTTCAAAATAATTTGAAGTTTTGGAATATATGTACTCCAAAAGTGTTTACCACGTAACAAATAAATGTTTCTCTAACTTTGTTTCTAACGAAAGATTGCATACATAGACAACTTTTTTTAGACATTCACGTACAGGAGAATGTACTCCATGAGCTACTCGTGCTGCCAACATTAACAGTCGGAAACAATTTTCTAAAATAAATGTTTTGAACACTTTTTAGAATACTCGGAAACATTTTTCAAATACATTTTGTACATTTTTTAATGAAATAAACATTTTTAAAACTACCCAGGACATTTTCTTACATTATATACACATTTTTGAAAATTCACAAACATTGTGTAAACATAAATTTTAACTAGCTGAACGTTTTTTACATTGCATAATCATTAATCAAAAGTGTCACAAACATTTTTCTGCATTGTGCGAACATTTTTTGAAAATGTCACATACATTTGTTTGATTGGTATGAAGCAATTTTGTTTTAACTATGAAACATTGTTTAGAATTTTTTTAAATGTTAGAAACATTTTTTTGAATTGTGTTAACATTGTTTTGTATATATTTTTTGAATGCCATCAACATATTATAAAAGTTGCGCGGACAATGTTTCACACTGCATAAACATTTTTAAAACAATGCATAAACAATTTACTTACAAATATTTATTTAATAGGACACTTTGAAATATAAATAAAATTTTAAAATAAAAATAAAAAAGACAGAATGTCGAAATATTCAAATGATTGAATGGAAGCGAACGAACAAGCTAGGTTTCTTGGGCCGTGCACCTTGCAGTAAGCGGCACATAGCCGAGCCGCCCTTTCATATACCTGTCGCATTACTGATAATGGCCTTTCATAAATCGGCCATGCCATGAGTTTAGTATAGGCCCGTTGCATTAGTTGGAGGATCCATATAGTTTCTTTGTATCCCTAAAAAAATATAATTCGTTTATTGTATGATCCTGTTTTGTCTTCAGTCTACCATATGTTAGTTTAACTTTAACAAACATTTTTTTATAAAGTCAGTTCAAATGCCAGATTTTTTATCTTCCAATCAGCTGTATTTTTTCGGCTTTATTCATAGGTTCCCGGTTCGACCGCGCGGTGCATTCTGTGTTGGAAATGCTCCATTTTATGTGATGCCCGTTGTTTAAGCTAATCTCACACACACATATGTATATTGTAATTGGGTGTTGATTCGACACGTTGCTAGCTGCGTGTCACTGGACCCCCGTATATTTCGCCTCGGGATGAAAATATATGGTCACGTGTGCTCAACGGCTGAGGCAGGAAAGGGCCACGCCCCTAGCAGCCTTGTACCACAGTGCACTACAGACTACAGTGCCACAGTAACAGTGCATGAAGATTTTCATGACCACGCCCCAGGGCACCGCCCGGGCTGCCTAGGCCTGACGCCGCCACCGCGTACGCTTGGTAATATTTATCTGTCGAAGCAAATTTACCAGGGCTTTTCTCTAATCTGATATAGTGGTTGAACTTGGGCCAACAGACTAGCCACTACTGTGTCTAACCACTGAGTCATAGCTTGGTTATAATCTACTTAGTAGGACAAATTATAGTCTGTTACACTAGTTCTCACAAAATCAGGGACATGTAAATGAGGGAAAACAACACTATACATTTACGTTTCAAAATCATGTAAGCACCGAGTCGTAGGTTGTCATCCAGTACGAATTATAGTCCATTCCACTAGTTTTTACAGAATCGGGAACGTGCAAATAAGAGCAAGCGACTCTATAATTTAGGTTTTCAAATCATGTTGGGCGATTCTTACTGCTTAGTGTCTTTCTTCACTTTCATTTATTTATTTTTGTATTTTGGGTAATGACCTTTGTAGAAGGTGCTTCTTATACTATTATTTTGTTTGTTGCTAATTGTGGGTAGCAAATCCGTTAATTCTTATCACGTGATGAATGGAAAGAAAATCCGACTGATGGACAATTGCAAATCAGTCAAGTGACAAATACACACTCTTGTAGTTATAAGGTGCCCTACAAAAACATTGTACTTTCTCCGTGGCAAAATACACGACATATTTGTTTGTTTTAAATAGAACTATAAAAAATGGGCCAAGTATTGTAATGTTGTGTACTTTATATGAGATTTTTTTTCACTTAACAAAGGCATATTTGCTCGACGGTTTCTAGAAGGGGGGCTTTGATGCGAGCCCGTTGGTGTTGCTTGGTTCGAGTGCTTCAATTTCTAACATGGGTAGTGTTCTCGTCATTGTTCTAGTGGCAACTAGGTTGCTGTTAGCTTGCCTTGGTCATCGGTAGTCAAGATCAGGACAACTTCTTGTTCTATGGCCACATGGGGATCCTTGAAGTGCATGTTCGATAGTGTGCAATGTCCATGTGTCATGTGTGTGTGTGCCCGTGTGCTTCAATGGCGCGATTGTAAAATTAATCTTTTGTGCTGCTATGTTTTGTAATACGTGTACTTTGATGTAAGAGTTTTCCTCACTTTCCCACAATGTAATGCATGGTCATGTTTGCAAAAAAAAAAAAAAGGTGTGCATGGTCTAAGCACAACATTGAAGATTTTGTGCACCATTTTTCATGCATTTCATTATTCTATATAGTTTCATAGTTCATTTTTTTCATAGGCCTCCAAAGTGGAGCCGGGTTCCACTATAAGCATGACGGAACATCGGTTTGTTACAGACCCAAAAGCAAAAGAAAGATTAAAAAAAAGCATACCAACAACCAACAACATAGAGGTTTTGCTACCACACCCAAACACCATAATAGGAAAGGTGACAAAACGTCTTCAACGACAACCTAATTTGACTAGGGCAGCCCATGCAACCAGCCAAAATGCGAAGACATACTCAGGATGTCCTGTTCACTAGCAAACTTCCTCCTCTAACTTCTCTAGATCTTCTTCCGCCATGCTCCCTTCGATAATGCTCAACAAGCTTCTAGTAGCAATTGTATGTGTCCTCTTATGCACCAGTGGGATCACTACAAGGGATGTCTAGAGGGGGGGTCTACTTGACAAATTAAAACCTAACCTTTTTCCAAGTTAATTGGTTGGCAGATTTTAGCAATTCT
>CBMN010770645.1:0-10251 GCA_000582825.1 Hordeum pubiflorum | reverse complement strand
AACATCCATCAGCCTTCTGACTAGGTGTAGCCATGCTACCCATCGATCACCCACCAAAGCTCGTCGGAATTGTATACTTAGAGGATTAGACTGTAGTTTTTATTCTGATGGATCAAGTCCTGACATATTTTTTGACAGTGGTCAAGTCCTTAGGCCAACTCCAACGCACGACTCCAAATCGTCCGTTCATGTCCGTCCAGGGGCTTTGCCGGCGCCCGGACCACAACCACGTACGCGTCCAACACCCCGGTCCCACCCAAAAACATCTCCCTCCGTTGCGATGGACCCCTCCAGTTCAGCCTCAGAATGACGCCTCTCGAACACTGAACAACGATGATTCCAAGTCTGACTACACAACACCTTGTGGATCCGCCACCTCCGCCATGTGCCCTCGCCGGTCCGCTTCACGACCACCACACAGTGGCCTTGACTGAGACCACCACCAAGCATCGCCAAGTACCACGAAGACCCGGACCTCCACAAAGTACATGAATCACCGGAACCGCCGCTTCACCCTCAAGTTCCATAACCCCGAGTCCCGAATTTGACAACGGACGACCCCCAAGTACTGCTCAGGATTCGACCGTCCCAAGGACCACCGGACATTTCAGATCCGCCTCACTGCACACTTCAATAATTAGAAAGGAACGAATAAAACAAAGATAAAAACAAGAGAACACATGAAAAGAAAAACAGCAAAATGAAGAAAGATTGAAAACTGAAAAACCGAGTGAGAAAAAACCTTCACAGAACCGACGGAAGGTTGGTAAGTAATGCATATATTCCTTTTTTCTGTGTGGGGTGGAATGCCTACATTCCTGACCATGGCAGTGGCAGCTCGGTATCTGAACTCTTAACAGTTGAAGCATTCTATGATGTGATCTTCTTTTGAGATCAGACGCGCTTTGATGCGCGGGGGTTAGTTCGACCCGGGGTTCTCGTACAGCATTAATTGCGTGTTTAGGCTGACCCTGGGTGTCATTAATCCCATCACATGTGGATGCACGTACTGTAATGGCATCATTAACTGCGCTGACCTTCGAACAGGATCCCGTTGTGAGACTAAGCATTCTACTCAAGCGAGGACTTAAGGACCAACTGGGTGATAAGCCGGAGACTTGCAGAACGGGAGATCTAGTCAGGCAACGACACGTCATGCAGAATAATGTGCTACTCCGGAGTAGAAGTAAGGATTAAGCTAGCCAGGTGCGATTGGATCCGTGTGGGCTCACCGCCCAAGCCCACCTAAACCCCTACGTGGGCTCCTAAAACCACATGGACGATGGAAATCGCTAGGTAGACGCCAGCAAACTGCATACATTACCCGGCCGTCCCATAAGGCGACACAGAGACAAATTTGAAAGAGCGGAGGGAGAGAGGAGACGGAAGGAGAAGTGACCGGCGATCAGGATGGCGATGCCCGCCGACTCGTCGTCATCGTCGTCGTCGGGGGTGGCGAGAAGGCTGGCTAACCACCACCAGGCCGTGCTCGGCTTCCTGCTCGGCCTCTTCGTCAGCCTCGTGCTCTACACCACGATGTCTGGCCAGTTCGGGTCGACCAAGAGCATTGGTTAGTACTAGTTCTACTTAGCACTAACCTTTTTGCCAATGACCATGATCAGTCGTACTAAAGCGTAAGCAGTGTAGTACTTGTTTTATGGCTAATGCGTGTTTTGAGGCGGATGTATGTCCAGATTATAAGCATGCTTCATGATAACGTTGAGTAAGAGACGAGCGATTTTTGTGTATGTATGATGCCAATATCATATGCTTGTTTCACTAGTTTCCATCAAAATTTAGTTCTCGTGAGATACTCTCTCCTACTCGTTCTTGGCTAGCTGCGGGCGAGGTAGTGTTCTCGTGGTGTGCAGATAATGCTTTGTCCAAGAAACTAGAGCCCGGCGGCCTTAGCACTATGGGCTACATGATGCCACTCCTCCCATGCACCATCACTGCCAGCCTTTTCTTTCATATGACTCTCTCCTTGTCTATCAATTCTTCCTTCATCCAGATCTGAAGACCAGATCCGATAGTGACAAGCCTCAAATAGATCCAAGGAGGGAGAAATATCCAAGGATAACAACCCTTGCATGTTACCATGCTACTCTCTCCGTCCCAGTGCACAAGTCATCTTACGAAATTCAAATAATCACAAAACACTTAGACGCGTTGCATTAACTCCAACCTTGTTTCTTGGTTTTGACATGAATAAAGGAATCAATCAATAAGAAACGTTGGTCATTGATGTTTTTAATGACTTAAACTACTACGGCATGCAATGGTCAGTTCATTGCATGCAATGGTATTAATTTCTCTCGTTTTCCTCTCCGTCTTGAACGCGGTGTAACATAAGATGACTTATACACCGATACGGAGTACCAACTTACAAAATTGAAATTTAAACATGTTAAATATTTTTGAAAAATATCATGGACGTTCACAGCAAATATGTCGTCAACCCCTAAAAGATTCATATCGAAAGTTCGAAAAACTCATGGAGAAACAAAGAAGACAAATTCAGATATGAATAGTATCATTTTTGCTTTTGTTTTCTCTTGACACTATTCATGATGAATTTATCTTTTTTGTTTCCCTATTTTCTTTCAAATTTTGATCAGAATTTTTTAACGCTTGTCAACCTACGTGTTGTGAACATCCATGTAGCCTCCACCGATTGTCCTTTTTCTCTCTTTAGAGAAGGAATTGATTGTGCTCGACGAAAAGAATGTGGTTAGGGCCGAATTGGGTTACTTCTCCTATCGAGAGACACAGTTGGCTAGCCGAACGGTTCACCACGACCGAGAATTGGCTCGAGGAGCCAGCGTTGAGAGCTTGAACCGGGATGTAGTATATTCCCGTATTTTTACTAGGTGGGGACCATTGGTGGAGATCTGACGTCTAAAAAAAAGAAATGTTTCTCCCTTTAATATTATCTAGAAAATTGTTTCCATTGATCCCACTGGTATAGACTATAGACTCGGTGACTTAAAACAACTGTGTACTGTTCTTTTAGAATACTCCTTCTACATTAAGTACTAAGCTTCGTCTTGCTCTAAAAATCAAAGAAATATGTCAGCACCTTTTCTTTTCAGGAGAATGGAGTTCCTTCCTCAACAATATTCAAGTGATACATATAAATTCATTGTTCCATCCAAATTATTGTACTGCATTAGTTGTTCTATTAAGTTCACTAAAAATCGACCACATACTGCCACGCCATGTTTTTTAGAACAGATAATTTTAAGTTCCCATGGAATCTGCTAGCTCCAAATCTAACTTACGTAGCTAGCACTAGGGTCTTTCTTTCTCTATTTTTGCGGAAATGCTAATACTATTAAAGTAAACGCTGAGCAGTCCTTAAAAACAAAATACAAGATAGTGTTTGTCTAGTCTCAAAACGAGACCACCCATTTTTCAAGAGTTGTAACGTCTATTTATTCATGAAATTCTTCATAACAATATGCTTGTTTCTTTGTACGTGTAGTCGTTCTGCAGTCCATGTCCGGCGAGGGTACAGAACAAAATATCAGGACTTCTCCTCCTCCAGTGTCCTCAGCGCCTAATAATTCTATTCAAGGTATATTAATTAGTACTACGCGTTCGGTTATATTCTGATTTTTTCCATAGGTACTAGGTAGGAGATGTGTACGGTTGTACCTTTTTAGAGAGAGAATATGATTAATACTAAATACATGTCATTAGATATATTACGAGACATAGTTCGAGGACCTACGTGGCATCTTTGACATATTTTGAAGACCTAGGATGCTCTTCACTCCTTCACATTATTGTATATGTTTGGTATTATAGATATAGAGATATTTCTCTATGTATTTGGTCAAAGTTTGACTTCTAGAAAAAAACGATATGCATTATATTATGAAACAAAGCAAATACCTCTTTACAGAGAGATATCATGTGTGTACTTGTTACACAGTTTCGTAAGAACACACTTTTTTGTTACACTAATATTCCTATATATGTTTCAAAAAATATACAGTTTGTTAGTACAAATTAATTGTATATCTATGTGGTCTAGATATGTTTTACTATGGCTTACTTGAATATCTAAGGGCAGTCTTGTGCTTCACCTTGTACTATATCTGAATTATGACGCCTATGCAAAATTCGGATGTGATATCCTATTTAATGAGAAAAAAAATAGAGTTACCCTATCTTAATATAGTTATAGCTCTTAACATCAAAACCAAGATCACTCATATTTCTTCACGCACAAAATACATTGAATGAGATTTTCTTTTTACAACCATAAGATACAAATCATTATAGGAGCTATATCATAATACATATGTAATGCATATAATATAACTTAGATATAATGCACTGGAATGCCCTAAGGGGGCAAGTAATTCTGCGTATTTTGCTTTGTGGACTGATCTGTACTAACATTGACGGTTGCAGTGCATGACATAGAAAATCGGCAGGAAGACGAGGTAACCAAGACAATGGGGAACGAACATATCAAAGACAAAGGAAAAACTGGTAACTAATCTACTGTTTGTGTTGACATGATTATTTTCTTGATCCTATGTACTCCCTCTTAAATAAATATAAGAGCGGTTGGATTACTAAAGTACTGATCTAAATATTCTTATATTTCTTCATGGAGGGAGTATTCTCTAATCTCTTGCGGTTAATTTACTGATTGCCAGTTTTCAATTTAATTTGAGTCAGGGCACGTGCAAGCGAATACAACGGACCAGTTAGGCCAAACAGAAAATGATGCTGGTGACAAGATGAAGGGAGAGCTCATTCGGCAAGAACTCAATCAAGACGGTGATGGGAATGATGGAGGCAACGTCAAACATGGTTAGTGCCAAAAACTTACGTCCGTTCACATTCATCATTTGATGCAGTAAAACCGTCAATCAAGAGCTCATTTAATTCGCCGCATGCATGCAGGTGCTCCACGCAAGCCCATCTGCGACCTAACTGACCCTAGGTACGACATCTGCGAGATCTCTGGCGACGCCCGTGCTATTGGTACCAACCGTACCATCCTCTATGTCCCGCCTGCCGACGAGCGCGGCACAGACGGGCCGGAATGGGCCATCAAGGACCAGTCGCGCAAGCACCTGGGGGACATCATCGAGGTGAAGGTCAAGACCCTGAGCGCCGCCCAGAGCCTGGTGGCGCCAGAGTGCACCTCCCGGCACGCTGTCCCGGCCGTCGTGTTTGCCATGAATGGGATCATTGGCAACCCATGGCACGACTTCAGCGATCTCCTGATCCCGCTCTTCATCACCACCCGTGCCTACGACGGCGAGGTCCAGTTCCTTGTCACCGAACTCCAGCCATGGTTTGTGGACAGGTATCGCCTCGTCCTCACCAACCTGTCACACTACGACATCGTCGACTTCAACAATGACTCCGGTGTCCGGTGCTACCCGCGCATCGTAGTCGGCCTCCGCAGCCACGGCGACCTCGACATCGACCCGGCCCGCACGCCGCACAACTACACAATGTTGGACTTCCGCATGTACATCCGAGACGTCTTCTCGCTCCCATCAGACGGCCAAGGAATCCCATACAAGGAGGCCAATAAGAAGAACATGACCAGCAGCAACGACGATGGTACGGAGAAACAAAAGCCGCGGCTCATGCTCATCAACCGCGGCAGGAGCAGGAAGTTTGTCAACCTTCCGGAGATCTCCGCGGCGGTGCAGGCCGCCGGGTTCGAGGTGCTGGTCGCGGAGCCAAGCCGTGAGTTGAGGCTTGAGGAGTTCTCCCGGATGGTGGACTCATGCGACGTGCTGATGGGCGCGCACGGGGCGGCGCTCACAAGCTTCTTCTTCCTCCGCACGAACGCGGCCATGCTGCAGGTGGTGCCGTGGGGCGTGAACAGCGCCATGGAGTACTTCGGCGTGCAGGCCAAGGAGATGATGTTGCGGGACGTCGAGTACAGCATCACCGCCGAGGAGAGCACGCTCTACGAAAAGTACGGCAAGGACCACCCGGCGGTAAGTGACCGAGACTCGATACACAAGCAGGGGTGGCAGGGTTCAAGACGGTACTATTGGGATGAGCAGGACATCAGACTCAACGTCACCAGATTTGCTCCCACGCTGCACCAGCTACTTCGGACGCTCCGGGAATAGAGGATAGCACAGACTATTGCTGTGCTCTTTATTCGCTACAGTGGTTGCTAGTTTGGAATTTACAAAGTTACAAAAAGATATAGTCATAAATTTCTTATTTCAAAGTATGGGGGAAAAGGGGCCAACTGATCTCTGTTTGGATTTAATCGCAAACAAGTACTCTCCCTGTCCCAAAATGTAGGACGCTCTTTGACACTCAGAAAACATCTTACATTTTGAGACGGAGGGGTACCATTATAATAGGTTCATTCGGACCGTTGCTCATATACAAAAAGTGCACCGAAACAAACTGAAGCAAGCTCATGTCTTGAAAGAGCAAGCAACAATGGCAAAAAGCTTTTTCTACAGCGAACTTCCTTTTTCTTTGCACGTGTGAGCTGCTATACTTTTTTCTCACGGGCACCACTACTGGAATTTCAATGTACGCCCGAGTGTCTGTCTCTTCGTCAAGAACCGAAACGTAGGCACTCGGCAAAGCTAAGTAACCATAGAGGAAAATACGGCAATAGATGCAGCATGGCAAACACATGCATTTACCGAGACGCATGTCCAGAACATACTCGGCAAAAGGAAGAAACTCAGCAAAACGCTCTGTATGCCGAGAGCCAAACAGCCAGCCCACGGCAAAGAGGTGCCACATGGTAAGTCTGGCAGTGGTTAATGGCTCAGTCATGGTGGGTATACTTTGTCTAGAGCATGTAACCTACCTCTCGGCAAAGCGTGGTTTGATTTCATGATTATTTTAGTCCCAACTCACCCAAGAACAACTGGTTAGGCAAGGTCAGCCTCTGAGAATAATATCCAGCTTCGTATTGCATTGTTCGCAATAAGAATAATACTCTTGCGCAGATGCTCAGTTCTTTCCCGCCGGATATTTCTTTCAGGCAGGATTTGATTGGTCCCCGTCTTATGTCATGGCAATCTTTTATCCCGTTTGGATTCGACTAGCACATATGCCCGCGCATTGCAACGGGAGAGATAACTGATGTGTCCGTTGAAATATCCACATGACTCAACAATATCCGAATTATGCCCGACCATGGCATGCTACACTGATAGTAATTTGGGTACGGTTTTTGTACGGTGATTCTTATCTTAAAGAGCTTAATTTTCAAATTTTTCAGACCAAGTCATTATTTATAAGTTGAAGCAATGTTTGGAATTGGCACCAAGTCGTATGGAAAATCTCAATAAAAGTATTCTATTAAAAGGATTCCCTCCTTCATATTTTTTGGAATCTCTGTATTTTTATCCCCACTTATTCTCTCCTCTCTTTATTACTCCTATATGTCATTGAAATCGATCAATCATACTCCCTCCTATCCATATAGACCCTCCCAAATACTTCATATAAAAGTTATATTGCCTGTTAGCATTTTCTAAAATACACCATTGCAATTAGTTAGGTTAATTAAGGTTGTGCCCTAAACAGAATCTTAAAGTGCTTAACAGAAACAAATAATAGCACGACTGAAAACTACACATTTTTTTGATCAAATTATATATACAAATTATTTTAATCCAAGTTGCGGTTGCAAAGTTATATCATTATCATATTTGATCTATTCTCCGTAAATAGTAAAAGGTCAAGGGCCTAAATGGGCCAAAAACAGAGTGAAGTGGTCAAACACAAAATACTAACCAGCGCTTAGGAGCGCAGGATACCGCTACCACAGTTGGGCCGAAGCCCCACCAAGAAAAGACACTTAATGTTGGAACACGGGATATTTGAAGGAAAAATCAGGGGCTTTTTTGTTAAAATATGATGACGGACGGACAGAAACACTCCGTACTTTATTAGTAGGTATAGATTAACCTGACACAAGGACGAGATGTGTTTTGTTGGAACCTCACTGCATCAGGGTCCTTTACAGTTGACACTATGTACCGTGCGCTAACACATTCAGAGGATCCAGTGGATAATAACAAAAAGATTTAGAAATCAAAGGTTGCACTAAAGTTAAAATCTTCATGTGATATCTTTGGAGAGGAGTTGTGCTCATCAAAGACAATCTCGCTCGTCGAAATTGGCAAGGAAACAAGAAGCGTAGTTTCTGTACTCACGATGAGACTATCAAACACTTCTTTTTCCAGTGCAAGTTCGTCCGTTCTATGTGGTCAGTCATCCAAATAGCGTCTAATTTATATCCGTCCACTAGTGTTGCCAATATTTTTGGTCACTTATAAGGGTGGGAGCGTATGCCTTATTGTGGTCACTTTGGCTATGTAGAAATGAATTGGTTTTTAATGGCAAAAACTCTTCTCCTTTGCAGGTTATTTTCTGTTATACATACTCGCTTCGTATATGGTCTATGCTACACCGAACAGAGTTTCAACCACTGTTTAAGGCGGTGTGTATGCAGTTGGAGCGAGTGGCCAAGGAGGTTTTTAGCTAACATGGGTGGCAGCATAATCTCTGAATCGGTCCAGCACCTCCTTCGACATAGGCATAGTTTCGGCCCTATATGACTACGGTTGTCGACATGTCAGTTTTTTAACTTTTTCTTTTATCAGACTGCTCGTGTTTGGTTGTGTGCATCTTGGTTATGCAGAGGCCGGGCGTTACTCATCATGCTTTGTATCCGCTTGATGCTACATTTTAAGTTAATAAAAATGCTCTTTATCGAAAAAGAACAAGCATCATGACCGGTTTAAATAGTCAGGTAGTCAAGAAGCAGTAAGCTTTGATCTTCATTACACTCTTAAGGATATGGACTGACACTGTAAATCTTCACTTGTCTCGGGCCTGTTCCGGGCAAAGAAGGTCCACAGTGACAAACCATATTCTTCATGAGGGTAATGATGGCTGCCGGCTCTTTTTATCAATTTAGTTAAATTATTTTTGAACTTTTCGCCTATGTAAAAGCAATGATCAAACTATTTAAATCCTGCGAAAATTATACGATGCCAGGAATCCTCAAGGCAGTGTCATCAGATGCCCTCTGTAGCTTGGTAAAAATTTGGGAGCGTTTCGAAGAAGCCTCACTTGAGACCGCGTGTAAACAGCACCATCTCCAAGGATGTTTGTGCGTATCGAGAGGGAACATGCACAGTTAATGAAGGAAGTCTAGGTCATGTTGATCCGTTGGCCCCGAAACTTCTCCTGCCCACAAAGGAATCCATCGCATGACACGTGCCAGGCCTTCATATTTTTTGGACCCGCCTGAAATATTTGAGAAATTTATTGCACACATAGGATTTTGACGCCGAAAATTACAGATATGCAAGGCGGACACATTAAATCATGCCCAGAGAGGCATGGAAAATCCTATATAATGTCTTTGCGACATGCATAGGCCTTGTGCTAATGAGGAGGGGCAGGCCCCGCCACAGGGGGGGATTACCTCGCGACGGCATGCCTGATCCAACTGTTTAAATCCTAGGAAAATTGTATGATGCCGGAAATCCTCGAGAGCTGGCATGATGTTATCAGATGGCCCCTGAAGGTTTGGGTAAAAGTTTGGGAGTGTTTCAAAAAAACCTCACCTGGGGCCGCTTGTAAACTTCACAATATCCGAGGTAGTTTCTGGATATCGAAAGGGAACGTGTCCGGTTTGTGAAGGAAGTGCGGATCCTGTTGCTCCGTTGGCCTCGAAACTTCTCGTGCTCTCAAAAGAGACCATCACATGACATGTGCCAGGCCTCCGTATTTTTCAGACCCACATGAAATAGTTGAGACATTTATTGCACTGCTATGGTTTTAGCGCCGAAACACATCTGCAATATTTGAGATAACTACGTTACTTTTATATCTTTTTTTGCTACAAGATTACATGAAAAGGAGGCATAAATGATGATGGCAATTAATGTTTGTCGAGATTCACACTCAGCAAGGTTACCTTTTTCGAGAACCACTCTCGGTAAAAGTGATAACGTAGATTTAGGTTTGGGGGATCTTTTTCGAGTTCCCCACTGATCGGTGCTTGCGAAAGGCAATGTGGGAGACTTAAGTGTAATTCCCCACGCGCCTTTCTCCTCAGTCGCGTGCAGGATCTCTTTCGCCTCCTCCTCGATCTGTCACCGCAACCTCCTCCTCTGCCCTGTTGTCGGCACCCCCACATCGGTCGGCCCCATCGGCGCCTCCTCCGTTCGGTCGTGCCGCCTCCTGCTCTGCCCGGCCGCCGGCGCCCCC
>CBMN010770621.1:0-11746 GCA_000582825.1 Hordeum pubiflorum | reverse complement strand
ATTGTACGCAGCCTTTCCCTACATTTCTGTAAGAGGCTGTTTCCAGGACTTGAACCCGTGACCTCATGGTCACAAGGCAGCAGCTTTACCACTGCGCTAAAAAAAAGGTAAGGATTCTACCAGTTGAACTCACAGTAAATGTTAAGGATGACAATTAGCAGTTAGTAAGGTGAATTCGCAATAAATGGTAATGATGGCAATTAGCAGTTAGTAAGCTGTGAACCATCTTTATAGTTTGCATGGGCTGAAATGCTTCTAGTGCAAATATACGCTCGTTTAGCTGATGTTCTTTAGAACACTGCTCGCAGTATTATACTAACAACTACGTCTGACAAATGTTTGTGATATAGTAAGAACTTAAAAATGTTACCCACACGCCACACATTTCCAAGCTAACTACTTCCTAGGAAACATCATAATTGACTAAATAATACTCCATGCATGTCAGTATGCTAGCCGATAACTGACAGAAGGAATAATTTCAAATGCATTCAGAAATTACACAAACTGTACTTCTATCAAATTTTGCAGCCTATTGAACTGCAAATGCATTCAACTCAAAACTCTCCAAGTCCAAATCAGATTTCAACATATTGCCAGCCTCCTCCTTCGCCAGACCGCACATCACCGACGCGTGCCTTCGCCAGCCCACCATATGGCACAAGAGATACTTTGTGGGTGTCAAGTCCTCCAACCACGCATTCACTGATGTGTAACCTTAGTCCATCAGTGCTGCTACTTTATGTTGACTGCAGTAACTAGGTGAAGCAAACAAGTACACGTTGACTGTAGTAACTAGGTGAAACAAACAAGTACAAACTTGCTACCTGGCATGTTTTTTTTTTAATAAGATGCTACCTGGAATGTTAGTGCACTGGAATCTCCCTTCCTGGTTATCCGTTTTACCTACAAATTCCATCCTATATCAGATTATCAGGGAGCATGTTTGATAAATCTGCTGGAACTTGGTTGTATTCTCTGTATTGGCCTGAATAACTCGTGTGTTAAAACAGTGTCTGTTGTACTCCTGGTGATTCCGGCACCGACATTATTGTAAGGATTATATAAACTATGCTTTTTGTTAGAAGTGGAGAAATGAAACCCAATAAAGTGATCCTGTAATTTTATCAGTCCACGGTACACCTATACTATGTTTGTCAGTTATAACTCTGTATGCTATAAGAGATGTAACTCTGTAGGCTATCAGTCCACATGATGACAATGTTAGTACAGTCATTAAACTGTGTGCCCAAATCAAAAGTATGCTCTCTTCTGAAGTTTATAGACAAGATCATAGCTATAAACATAGTTTCAAAACCAAACCAGACCGCTGGTTGGACCGGAAAAAACAGGAACCAGCCGCACGCGTGGTTTCTTAAGCTCTATGGACAGCCCCGCCAACGAACGAGAAGGAACTGACTGGTTTTCGCACAAACTAGGATAAAAACCAAAGCCGGTGGCAGGCACATGAAACACTGTGAAATAGAAAAATAACACGCAGCTGCAGGGGATCGAACCATGGTTGGCAGGAAAACGGGCTAAAGAATTAAATTTGGCCCAACAACCATCTCACCTTGCTTGCTTTCATATTATATTGTGATTTTTCTGATTTGAAGAAAAGGACCTATCGGTTGATCATTAGTCGTTTTTTTTAAGGTAAGTAGGCAGGGTTGTCTTGATCGAAACCGAACTTCAATTCCACCCAGCTCAGATTCTATGCAGCAGTGGGGAAGACCTGCTTATACTTTTTTTTTTGAGAATTCCATTTCTTCCTGCCGCACCCCAATTCTTTCCCAGTAGTTGAAAATTGATATGAGATCTTGAACCCAGGGGGCTCCTATGTTCTGGGCAGAGGCATTGATGCGGGCTATTAGAATAAGGTGGTAAAGGTCCAGGCATCTTCAAAACCCACATATTCCCTTTTTGATCTAGTAAGGGGAATTAAAGAAACAGGAATGTTGCATAGTAAAGTGTCAGCACTCATCCCCAAACTCCATAGGTCCCACAATAGAAAGAGTTTACTTCGGTGCCGGAGAGCCGAAACCGCTAACCGAAACAAGACATATTCACTTTGACCACAGCCACCCGCACCTGCCTACCTGACTGGCTATTTTGGCTATTCTCCCTTCAACCTTCCACTAACCTAAAATAGTCGTAACGCTCCCCCTTTAGAGATAGATTTCTTTATTCTCTAAGCTAGCTAAACGCCTGAAACATAATAATAGCTAAGCCTCCATCGATTTAGCCAAAGCAGGCCTGGTGAAAATAATGGGATCCAGTGTCCCTCAAGCCGTCAAGCGCCTGTTTCTTCTTCTTTATGGTGGCTCTTAAGTGAAAGATCTCTGCTGCGCTTATGCCTTCAAACCCGAAAACAGAAAACAGTGGTTATTACAACACCAGGTGAAATAGCTGCTTTTTCTTCTCTTCCTCCCCTCCACCTATTGATGTTGCGCTCACCCACAGCCCTAAGCACTATAGTTCCTTCGTTTACCGCCTAATCTTAATGTATTGCCCTGCCTCCAAGAGAAGAAATGGCACCAACCTATACAATGGCAGCTAGTTCTAGGGAAGCTGCTTCAATTGAAGTTGGTTTGCCTAGTTGCTTTTGAGTTCAATTTGAACTAGTTTCCAAGCTTTTTATCATCCATGCATATCAGCATAATTATGTTTTCCAATCCGAGTGTTCCATCGGACTTGCTCCATTTGCTTCTAGGGATAGATAGAGCTGGAGTTGTCGGTGCTAGAATGAAATGTGAATGAGGGCATAGATTGATCGTCTCGCATGTACGTATACTAACTGGTTAATAATACTAAGGGTCCCTAATATGGTTTTGAAATGAGAGGAACATGTCCTCTCGGCCTTGATATATACTAACAAATATGGTTTTTTCACTCAGACATGAGAGGTGAGATTGATTATATGATGGAGACAAATAGAGGAGCAGAAAGTGAGAGAATGTGGCATGAAGCACATGTAAGGTGTACAATGCATCGAGGTGCCGGCCGGTGAGAATGCTTTGTCATAGTGTTGCGCCATAAATATTGTGATGGGTCGTTCGTTTTAAAAATAGGAGTTATTCAGGTCTAGTTTACCAGTCCGTCAATAAATGCATATGAAAAGTTAAATAGTTGATGTGATGGATGTGCCCGGTATCGATCAATGAAACATCGGCTCGACGCAGGATTATAAAACGAAAAACATCATAAGTAGTAGTAATTGAAAGCCCTGGGACTGCAACCGGAACTACCCGATCCACTGAAATACGATACGAAGGAAGAAAGCTCAGTACGGGTTCGAAGCTTCGAGGCAGCGAATCCACGCATGGACAGATCGAGGTAGCAACACCACTTCATCAGAAGATTAAATGGATGTTCAGGGATACATACTTGTCCGCCAACACCACTTCATTGTATAGAAAATGTTGTCTGTATACATGTACATTGTCTAAGGATTTGTTTGTAGACTAGATTCAGGGAGTTTCCACAACTCTTACTATGTGGAGCCTGCAATTTTTAGTTAACGCCAACGTAATTACATTCTTGATCAGAACCGCTCAATTCTTTTATACTGATAGATGGAGTAGTATGAACAATTTTTAAAAAATATTTGTTTTCGAGATATGGTACTTATATTGTCAACAGATTAGACACATCAAGCTATTCTATGGCTTAAATAATATAATATTACACAAAGAAACAAGTAGTTTGGTGTCCTCACGCTTACCTATTATTGTAATCAGCATGTGGATGAACAGATCGACTGGGAGGCTTACTGTTTCTCAAAGCTTTGGAAGCAAACTGGACATAACTAAATAGAGTCGGGATGGTTCTCTTCGATGTCTGATTTAGTAAAATGCTATCTAAAACTGAATATGATATTCAGATTAATTTCGTTTAGTTTACTTCTGCATTTTCTTCAATTATTATGTTTGTGTAGGGTCATGTTTCAATCATCATTTTCCAGGATATGCGGTCCTATTAAACATCTTAAGCGGTTCTTCCAGCATATGCAGTCATATACCTAAAACATTGGAAAAATCGAGAGGTTTCGAACAAATACACCCCGTATATACCGCAGCTTTTTAAAATTTCTTATTTTTTCCATCCCAGACTTTCTCAAATTCCTTCATCAAGATGGATGGACGCGGCCACGGGTGCCTTTGTGTTCTAGTACACGCGAACATAACCCAATGACTCTTTTCCAAGCATCACAACATTGGAGAACAAAACCTAACCAAACTCTACATTTATACAACGAAATGTCCGGAGAAGCAGAGCATAGCCAGAAACCACATCAAGCCTTCAGCGGAACTACAAAGAACAGGGAGGGCACGTACATGCTTACAGGGGACGCCGAGCTTCTTGAGCCGCAGCGTGCGGGTCTCGAGCAGCCTCTGGAGATCGCCGCCTACAGCCTCCTCCAACTTGGCGGCGTGCGTCTCCACCCCCTTCCCGACGCCGTTCAAGAACTCCACCACGCCTACCTTGGCTGCGCGCGCGCAGGAATTCGAATCCATTTCACCACAACGAACGGCGGAAGAACCACCGAGTTCACGGATCAGGAGGAAAGTGACCAAGTAGGTGTACCTTGGTAGGGCTGGGCGTAGAAGGATCTCGCCGGGGATCCGGCGCCGGGGTGGAGGAGGAGGCGGCGCACGTGAGATGCGCACGCGAAGGCCATGGCCCCCCGGGACGCCACGCGCGGGACGGAGACGCCGGCCTGGACGATGCCACGCACTACGGCACGGGAGGCAGGCGCTGTCCTTGGCGCCGCAACACAGGGGAGGCTGCCGCCGTCAAGTTGTGGTATGGGGAGCGCCGCCGTAGGCAAAGACGAGAAGAGGAGGAGGATGGCTATAGGGTTAATCGGCGGGCCTTCCAGTGGCATAGACAAAGCCCACAGATGCCTCACGGTCCAACGAAAATGCAATTTTCCGGCCGGGCCGGGCTAAGGGCATCTCCAACACGAACACTCAAACCGTTCGTGTAGGACCGTGCGGTCCGGACGCGTTATGGCATCCAACACACGCGGTCCTACATTGATCTGTTGCACGGTCCGTACGCACTTGTTTTCCAAACCGGAGATAAACTAGGGGACTTTGCGGGGTTCGGAGAGCAACTACGTCCGCTTCTGACCGCTCTGGTCCATCCAAAACCCTCTTTCCTCGTCCGCATCCGTTCCCACCCGACGCCAGCTGCCCGCATTCATGTCGTTACGGAGCGTCTACTCCACATTGAAATCGGCCTTGAGCGGACGCGACCTCTTACTGGCTCTCGCATTGAAACGGTGCACCGATCGAGGACGCTGCGCGTTGCACGTCCGGTTAAACACGCCTCCTCACTACATTCAAGCGTCTTCATTAAACTTGTGCGTTTGCCGAGATACCTACTCCGGCCACATGTCCGTCTGCGAGTCGGACGACATTAAACACAATGTCATGCAAGCTCCTCGTGCCCGCTCGCTATTTAAAGGAGGCCAAACGTCGGGCAAAAATCGCACCGCTGCTCCGTTCCCCATCTTCTCCTTCCACCATTTTCTCCATCCTTTCGATGGCATTTGATGAGCACAAAGAGCAATTCTCCGGCATAAAAAGTCGGCTGGATGACCCGTCGAGTACCAAGAGAAACAAATAAAAACAATAAATGTTGAAAGCCAAAAAAGAAAGAAAAAGAAAAAGGAATAATAGAGGAAAATGAAGAAAAATCGATAAATACCATGAAATAACAAAATAGACACAAAATAAAACAAAAAAGAAACCGAATAAAAAAGTGTAAAAAATGAAAACAGTGAAAACGGTAAAAAAAGAAAACATAAAAGACAAAAACCAATAAAGAAATAAAAACTCAGAAAAAAGTAAACTGAGAAAGAAAAAAACCCGATGAAAACCATGAAATAAACAAAGGAGAAACTAAAGAAAAACGAAAGGAAAGAAAATAACTGCAACGACAAAAAGCAAAGAAAATCAAAAAAGAAATAAGAAAACCAATCAAAAACGAAAAAAGAATGAACGAGCAACACGTTATTGGGCGGCCCATATTCACGCGCTTGGCTGGAAGGCTTCAGTGAGAGGTGTGCTTGGATCGCTATAAGCGAGACATAGCATTCACAGTCAACGCAGTGGGCCTGAATTTTAACCGTCCACAGTCCACACCTCCTCCAATCACCCCTACAAAAAAAAGTACAAAAGTCTTTCAGTTCTCAATGACAAAGTGACAATGTGGCAGTATTTGGGTGGTTACATTGACATTTTTCAATGTAGGTTATTGCATGTGGGCCATGTAAAAATATGCCGACTATTTCTCTTTTAACAAGAAATGCAGTACAAATGCAGTGCTTACGATAAGCACGCACATCATTTTCTATAAACATATGCACGCATTTGGTTCAACCGATCGTTTTTCATCGGTACAGACACACATTGCCGGCGGATGCACCCTTCGTCGCCGGTAGGCAAGACAAGAACCATGGTGATAGCACGACCCACGCCCATGCCGGAGGCAGGAACACCAGACAAACTGTACCACGCACGAGGCCGCAGCACTCCTGTCCCGTCCATACATGCATGCATGGTGATGGTGATACACTGCTGCTTGCTCGTACTCCTAGTCCTAGTCCCAGCTTAGGATGCTCGCGGTCCGACGGCGGAGCACGTACGTACGTACTGGTGTCGCCGGGCACGGCCGTAACCGCCCGCCCGCCCGTCCGGGACCGCCATTGACCCGCGGCAGGCTCCGTGGCCCGTACCGTACCAGCGAAGTCAGTCAGCACGTGAAGGCGCGCCCAGCCAGCCCAGGTCGCGCTTGGCAGCCGCAGGCGGCGCCCGTGGACGGGTCGGCCCGCCCAAATTGGCCAGCCACGCGATGGCAACCGGTGGCCGCCCGCCCCAATCTTCCGCGGTCGCAGCCTCGTCGTCGTCGGAGCTGGACCTGGACGTCGCAACGCCACAACTCCGGAGTATGCTGATGTGATGCCTCTGTCAACGCCGATCCAGCGGGATGCTGCTTCTGCCGGCTTTAGGTTGCGAGGTCAGCTTCAGCCGGCTGTGTGTCACCACAACCACAAGTCAACTTTCAGGCTGCTCGAGTTGCTACTTTTAAATACTTGATGATGGCACATTTAACCGGGTTTAAGCCTTTGTTCCAGAATATTAAACTGACAAAACGTCTTTACACTTAGAAACAGACGTAGTATCAATAATCGCACAACTTTTCTCGAGTGAAAAAATCTCAGGCAACTTCTAGTTTGGTATGCAATGCATGAGCCAGGTCAGTAAAATGACAATATTGGCGCTTCATTCAATCATTAAACAAGCAGTACGTACTCCTACCAAGCAAGTACATTGTCTGAGTCAAGCTGACCACCGGAACCCTTCCGGAATGATTGTTTTTTAGCCACTGAGACGGGAACAAGTCCCGGCCTCCACCAGCAGGCAGTTGGCCGGTAGGATCGATCTCAGAATAGTTTTTGTTTGGCCCCGCGCGCGGCCGCGGGATGACGACGACCGGACTGGGACGAGAGAAGCCAACAGAGGCGCGCCCTGCAAGGCGCCGCGCGGCTCGGACGGACGGTCGCGCGACCCGGCTCGGCCACGGCGCCCGACACGAGAATTTTCTAGCCTTTCCGCACGAGGAGACGATCCGCGCGTGACTGCAGGCGAGCACGCGGCCCGAGGCCGCCCGCACGACAGTCGCAAGGTGGGCCCAGCCTCGCAGGTGTGTCATGTGTGATGCGGCACTCTGTTTCTTTTTTTGCGAATGATGATGTGGCACTCTGTTGACGTTTGATTGCACTAGCATGACAACACTGTAATCACGACTTACTAAACGATGACGATGAAGTTCTTCAGATCATAATGTTGATCTGTCTTACGAACTTCAACACTGCATGCATGTTTGAGCACGGCCTTCGAGTAAGCATTCCTTGTTGCAGCCTACTATTAAACCCTTTGTGGCAGTTATTTTTTTAACACGACACTTGTTTATCGCATGCTTTTCATGAAGTGCAAGCTTGTGCAACCCTTTCACGGAACATCACGTAACACTTGTCATAGCATATGACAGAAGAGCAACAATTCGAGCAGCAAGCAATGAAGCACACTAGACATGAATGAAACATAAGTAATCATGCATGATCATACGGCGTAGCAAGTTCATACTATAACTATTATGGTGTCATCCTACCACCACATCCAAAAGAGGGTGTTATCCTATCACCGCTGGTTCTCATCGGCATGTGGGGTTATTATACCACCTCATCAAAATGTAGAGGCTACCATCAAGACTTTATCAAGCCCTAACTACCATGACAAAATGTACAACGTCATTGCCATCGCTGTCGAGGATCATGCACGTTGCCACCACCACCAGAAGCAACATCGGTAGTAGTGCTTGCCCAGCCAAGTCCTGAGCCAGAGACCATGTGGGCGTCTGCCATGACGACAAACCCAACACCCTGAGCCCTGTTGTCCAGAATGTGGCTCGGAGCAGCCATCAAAGCCTCTGGGTTGAATCCACATTGGTCCATGACGACAGTGTAGAGGTCGGGGAGGACTTCGACCAGCTTGCTCTCCCTGATGGCGCTACTGACCTCCTTGACAGCCCGAGTCATGCTGTTGAAGACGGTCAGCTTGTCGTTCATCAAGGCTCCCATCTTCCTCTTTCTATCAAGCACAGAAACATGATCACCATCCTTGTCGAGACCATCAAGGACGATGGTCCCTGACTCCTGGGTTTTTGGATACTCGGGCATAGGCGACCCGAGCGGCTGGCCGGAGCCCGGGGCATGCTTGCCGGTTGCCGGCCCAAAGAAGAAGATATGATGTATCTGATCGTAGTTATGGATGGGTGTGTTGAGGAAATCTGCGTCCTTGGGGTGAGCCTAAGAAAGAAACACAACAACGTAGTTACTTGTGATTGGCATGGCACATAAGCTTAAATAGGTGGTTGGTGAGCTAACTATGGTGTGGCCTTGGTAGTGCTCTGCCTCCAAAAAGATCGAGCAGGTCTCCTGATCCCATGAAGCGCCACTCAGGTCTTTGAACTTGGACACTGTGATCCACCTCGCTCTTCACTTTCTGAGGTGGTCAATGGCCTGCAAGTGCACAACGTTGTTGTAGCAATTTTGTGATAAGTAAAGTGTCGAACCCACAGGGAGCTGAAAGGAAGGCATCACAAACCCCGCAACCACGTTGTCACTTAACGCAATCACGTATGCACCCAAACCGGAGGTTGGAAATGTCTTATTCTATAAGTTGCTAGGTAAGCTAGATAAAAGGGTTTTACTACACTAAGAACGCAAAGGTAAAAACATGAATAAAAAGAGACTAAGTTAGTAGGACGATGCTTGAGCGGTAAAGTGTTATCGAGTGTTCTGAAGTCATTACCACAAAGAAGACATGTGCAACAAGTGCGGAGCAAACACTCTCTATCGTATCATCTATCCATCCTTCATATGCCTAAGTGGGCGTTTCCCAGTACAGAACATGTTCTATTCTAACGTAGACTTCATGCGACATATGCCACCAACCATAGCTTCCCCAAGAAGGTTATCACATAAGGTAAATTAAGGGTTTTCCCATGGACGCAGCCAGATATGAGTTGGCCTGTTACTCCCCTATAAATTGCAAAGACTTGGAATTGAGGCTTTAACCCACACCTCGAATTACCTCAACATCCTACCCGTACAATGACAATAGTTCCTCCACAGCCAATCACGACAATAAAGGGAGAGAGGCCTCCTCTCAACACTAGTGAAGAACACTAACTCGAACATGAACAAATCATATTGGATCATTTGGAAATAATCATTCTAGTTATAAAATAGTTCATCTATATCCCCGAGAACAAAGACAACTACTCAAACAAGTTTATGATACGCATAGAAGAGAGGATCAAGTTACAAGCCGACATCGAGCCGGTGAAGGGAGTAGGCATGGTGGTGCCAGTGATGATGATGATGATGGTGGTGGTGGCGGCGCCCGTGATGGTGATGGCGAGGGCGATGCCGGTGGAGGTGCTTGTCGGTGCTAAAACCGGTGGATCTCGGGTAGGGGGTCCCACGATTGGTGATCTGAGCTAGATAGTAATAGGAGAAATAGGGACACGATGTTTTACCCAGGTTCGGGCCCTCTTGAGAAGGTAAAACCCTATGTCATGCTTCTTATATATTGATTGTGATGGGGTACAAAGTTCAGATTAATCTACCTCAAGATCGTATGAATTTGTTCTAAGCTCTAAACCTTGTGAATGCCCCTATACACACCTAATTAACCCCACAGTTTATATAGACACCGGGGGTACCTAGGTTTGCACATAGTCAGTTACAATTAAGGGATAAACATGCTGATCTTCGACATATGCTTGAAGTGTACGCCAAGCCTTCAGAAGATCTCCATCTTGATTATGCCAAGGTTTTGGGCCATTCTGGCCCGATCATCAGTCTTCGGTAGGTCTTCGGCCCGACCCATAACTCGCGAGCTGATGTGGCAAGCACCCCCTAATCCAGGACACCAACAGTGGTGGCGCAGTGGAGATGTTCGGACCGGTGCTCCTTGTGGTGGAGCCTCCTCTTCTTCCCTTGATCTTGTCCCTCTACTATGGTGGTGGATGGAGTAGCAATGGAGATGAACTTGGTTGTGTTCATGATGAATGACGCAATGCAGATGGCGGCTAGGGTATGGAGGTGATATATAGGGCGCCGCCTTGCTCTCCATCGTCGTTGGAGTGCATCCAAGGGTTCTTGAGCCTTATCCTCTCCCAAACCATTCCTTCTCGTCCAAGGGTCATGTAGGAACAGACGGGGAAGAAATCGGTAAAGAATCCCATCTAAAATGGCAACTTTCGAAGCTTTGTGCATTTCTTACAACCATCCATATGACCACCGTCTTCTGTTATGTCCCCCTTCGGTGTTTTAGCCGTCATTTCTTCATACAAACTCCTTTGACGTTCTTGGGCTCCTTGGTTTCGCGAGAGTGATTACTTCATTTGCTGATCCGAAAATGGAGCGGCAAGGATTGTTGCCTTTTTCCCTAGAGGTGACCCCGAGTTATCGAGCCCACGGGAGGAAGGCACCCTTTAAGCTAGGGTCTCAAGCAAGCTTTTGCTAAAGAACAATTCCAGCTTTTGGCCGGATCAAAATAAAGAAATTGAAGGGTGATACGTCTCCAACGTANNNATAATTTATGAAGTATCCATGCCACGTTTGCAACAATTTTATATGGTTTTGGTGCACTTGTACATTATTTTTATGGGCTAACCTATTAATCTAGTTTCCAGTAACAGTTCCTGTTTTTTGGCTATTTGTTTGTTTCGCAGAAAAACCATACCAAACAATGTCAAACACGATAAAAAATTATGGTGATTTTTATGGACAAGAAGAGACCCACGAAGCTTCGGGGAAGGACTAGAAGGTGCCCAAGGGACCCACAAGCTCAAGGGGCACGCCCCCCTAGGGCGAGCCGCCTAAGCTTGTGGGACCCTCGAGAACCCCCCCGGTGTGATTCCAATGCAGAAAATTCTTATAATAGAGAAACCCCTGAAAGTTAACCTAGATGAGTTTCTCTGCCGCTGCAAGCCTCCGTTGTGGCGCCCTTCCTCGGCACCCTGTCGGAGGGGAAATCCATCATCAGAGGCCATATTCGTCATCCCCGATTCCTCCATAACGAGGAGGGAGTAGTTCACCCCTGGGGCTAAGGGTATGTACTGCTACTTGTAAACTGCGTTAGGTTTTTCCCCGAAGAGGAGAGGA
>CBMN010770618.1:0-15855 GCA_000582825.1 Hordeum pubiflorum | reverse complement strand
CCGGTTCGTGAGTGAACCAGGATTAATGGGCTTTTCAGGGCTGGACCAAAGTCCTGTTTTCTACCAATGGGGGCGACGAATAGTGCTAGGTTTTTTTATAGAAGGGATTTCTCCCCGATTTCATTGAGGAAAGCAAAGTAGGCGTCGTATTACAGTCATGCCATTCGACTCGAATATTTGGGTAGCATCTCTAAACTGAAGTTACAAGCTCACTACAGGAGCAAAACTGAAGAGTGAAAGGCATGTTTTTCTTTTCGAAACACATACACATAAGCGGCACGGCCTGGCACGGGCACCCGCTTACTAGGAAGCGGGACCGTGAACGTTTTGGGCTCATGCTGGACGTGCTTCTAGCTAGTGCGCGTCTGGTGTCATCTTTGTAGGGCCGCCTGCTATTCTACCACTTGGTGCCTTTTTTTTTTCTATTTCTTTTGTGTTTTTTGGGTTGTTGCCCCATCTGTTTTATTTGCTATGGCTCTTGAAACTTGGTTGTATGGATGTTTGTTTTATCTGTAAAGTGGAACGGAAACCTATTTCGAGGAGGGGTGAATGTAAGGAGGTAGTACCTTGGGAAGGTGCTGTTCTTGACGGCCTTCTGGCCGTACTTGCGCCAGCGGTAGCCGTCGTCGAGGTGGTCGACCTTGCTCTTGGTCGCGAAGGCCACACGGGAGCCACGCGCCTTCTTCTCCCCCTTTCCCTTCTTCTTCTTCTGCTCCTTCTCGTCGTTCCTGCATGCAGTCGGTCAACACAATGAGGATCATCATTGGTGATTCTTAACTCTGCATGCATGATCCGAATAATTTCGCCACGGTAACAACCAGTTCAATATCTAGGACATGCAAAGTGGAACTAAACGAGAAGTTGTCTGGAACACTGTAAGTTGGATCACTGTATTTCGCCGTTGGATCACTGTAAGTTGATCTGCATGGAGCGGCCGGTTCTTGTTTTATTTATTTTGGTTGAAAAATAGGGTTCCATTTCATGCAAATGAAGCCACATCGCCAACGACAACACGGTCTGTCCCTCGGTACAAAGCACCACCGCTACAATCTAAATAACAAGATGAACTCAAGGGGTAGGGAGAACAACAACTCAAAAGATATAGACATCTAGGATATAGATATAGGATAAGCTTTGTTTGTTTGTTTGGAATGGTAGGTAGGTAGGTGGCAAGTTGACGGATGGCGAGCCCTAACTCCTAGCCTTCACATCCCACGCGTTATGCCACGTGCGGCAGGATCTTCGTGTTCAGACCGGCCGGCGGAGAAAATCAATGGAGACCGAGATCCATCAGGCAAGAACACGTACCAGTGGATCTTCACTTATTCACTCTAATAATCGACAAAGCATATGCACGCATGCGATAATCGATCGATGGGCAAGAAATACCAGAGGATCGGCTGGGAAGGGATTCAATAATTAGCACACGCACAGTTGCACCAAAGATCGGATCCATCATGAGGATAAAATCGTTCACGTACCTGCAGCTGCCATGGCCGGCCGATCCCTCCTCGTCTCCCTCCTCCGGCGCCGGGCTACCTCTCTTGCACCCCGCCGCCTCGCCGGACGTGGACGAGTTGGGCGTGAAAGGGGCCGCTTCGGCGCCGATCACTTGGCCCGCCGTCGGGAAGCGCGGTGGCGCGTCGAGCTCCGCGGGGTCGAGGAGCCCCTGCAGGTAGTCGGTGATGCTGGAGTAGGCCGACGGCGTGACAGTGACACCACCATCGTCGCCACCGCCGAACGCCGAACGACTCCGGAAGAAGGCGTCGTCGCCGTCGGCGGCAGGCGGATGGTCGCCGTAGAACAGGCCGACGACGCCATGGTCTTTTCCGCCTCCCGCTGCTGATCCGGACATGGAGTAGCGCATGCGAGGTTTGGGAGCTGGTGAGATAGATGGAGGTCCAGCGTTGAATGGGAGGCGAGGTGCACCACTAGTCTTTGCCCCTTTGGGGAGGTGCAAGCAAGATACGACTGTGACCTTAACCTTGGGACGAAACTTGTGTGCTCACACGCGCGTGGTATTAAAGTATAATATATAGGAGTACTTCTAGTAGCCGGTGGTACGTGCTTGAATTAGCTTAAGCATTGATGGGAATAGTGTTTTTGTACGGGATATATGGGAGGGCGGATGATCGATCATCATCCTGGCTCGAGATATTATTATGTGCCTGCCCATGTGTACACGCGTCTCCAGCTGCGCATTTTGTTCATTTTCCATGTGAAATGTGAATGCTTTCGGGCGGTGCACGAGTACACTCTCTGTGCTTACACGTTGATGGGGTTGGTAGGGCGTTGAGGTTGGTACACGATTTCTTTTCTCTTCGAGGATTTTTTTTTCTTTTTACACTCTCTGTGCTTACACGTTGATGGGGTTGGTAGGGCGTTGAGGTTGGTACACGATTTCTTTTCTCTTCGAGGATCTTATATGTACATTATATTTTTGCGGGGGATATTATACGTATATTATATTTTTAGGAGGATCTTATATGTATATATGATAGATAAATGCACCGGCGGTGCTTGAACTTGTCATGTGTGTTTAACTTTGCTGCCCTTAGTTGTAGAATATGAAAACCCCGCAAAAAAAAAAGAATATTAAAAAGAGAAACTGATGCAAACTTGGCTCGCATGTGTAATAAGGTGTTCAAAATGAACATGTGTGGCAAGTTAAAACACCACCGATGTATTCGTCTCTATATTATGATATCAAACTCGAACTTGTCGCGAAGGCGAAATCTAGTTTGCTCACAAAGAAAAGTTTCGCTTGGGTACACACACACCCTAAAAAGTTTACAATTTTTTTTACGCGGATTAAAGGTTACACTATCAACCGAAAAGGTTAATATAGTCTTTTGTATAAACAACAATATATTCAATAGGTTTGATCTGCAGGCTAAGAGAAACTACAACCGCAAACATCAAATCCGAGCCCTCAAGCGCTGATGGACATGCCCGGACGCATTCGCATGCGGTGATCAAACACAGCTCGTTGTCTGCTCCCACGGTTGCATCCGTCATATGGGAACCCTCAAATCCATGTAACACATGCAACGGTACATACATAAACACGACAAACACGCTTAATAGCAACAAACGGACTAGATTCATCCGATACAGCTGGATCATAGTTCATCGCCGGACAAACGGGTCAAAGTTCAACAACACGAATAGTGCAAATTCATACTACAAAGGACTAAAAACATAAATAAAACAGAGAATGGCGTAGGAAACCACCATTTCCTCGCGCGGCCCCTTCCCCTTGTAATCGTCGGTGCCCTTTGTGTAGGCGTCGGCGTACGACAGTGCGTTGTCGTCGGAACGGGAGCTGGAGCCGTCCATGGAGTACCCGATCGCAAGCGGCTGGCAACCGAGCCGTGTGTGCCAGCCACGTAGGTACGGTGCCATGGGTTAATCCCAGCCGGCGTTGCCACCTCGCTTTCGATCGCTGTCAGCGGTCCAAGTCTCCGCACGCACGCACGCGCGCCCATGACAAATGCGCATACGACCACACCGCTCGTACGAGTCCGTCGACGTCGACGTCGACGTCGCCACCATATCTGTTTGCGTGGAGGTGGAGCCACCAGAACAGTCCGGTCGTCGGTGGCATTGGCGCCGCATGCTCGTGAGGTAGGACCGTCGGTGCGTATGGACTGCGGCGTGCGGCTGCGCATGTATATAGAACGAGCGCGACGTGCACCGCGGACGCCGGAGGCGACAACGTACGTCCGGTGTGGCGCCGGCGGCGCCCGCACGACCGACGCGACGATGGATGTCGCCACAATATCTGTTTACGTGGAGGTGGAGCTACCAGTCCGGTCGTCGGTGGCATTCGTGCCGCGTGCTCGTGAGGTAGGACCGTCGGTGCGTATGGACTGCGGCGTGCGGCTGCGCATGTGCGGCCGCCGCGATATATAGGACGAGCGCGACATGCACGGGGGCCGGTCAATCAAGTCTGATCCGATCGGTCAAATCTATGGCACCGATTCCTTCCTGCCAAAGAAACGAGTGCGATGGTGTTTTTCACGTGCTTTGGTCGTAGCGGGGGCCGGGCGGTGCGGTAGTGTTTTCACGTGATTTGGGTGTGCTAAAGAGCATCTCTAGCACACTTCTTAAAAAGGTCAAACCTGTAAATTTCCCACGCGTTTATGGTTTCAGACCATTTCTTTTTATCCAGAACGGACGCGGTAAAAGTCCGCGAAAACTTGTACTCCTACGTTTTATGGGTCACCGAAAACGCAAGCCTCCGACACATACTTCTATGGGTCCGAGGACGGTATACATGTCACCAACTGGTCGATTCCGCCGCCCTCTCCCCGTGCGTCGCCGTCCGTACCACCCGGCTCCAGCCGTCGATTTCTCCCAGCACCGCAAAAAGATCGAGTGCGTGCGTACGGCCATGGCTGACCCCGTTCGTGCTCGACGCGAGGAAGAGGAACAGGATGCGGCCCTGGGGCGGACGCGCGTGTGCGTGCGGCCATGGCAGGCGAACGGATGCGGTCTTGGGGCCGGCCTCGCGCCCTCGGGCCTCCTCCTCCTGAGGCGCCAGCTTGCGGCGGCGGTGCGCGGGACTGCAGCGGAGAGCGGATGGGCGGCGGGGGATGGGCCAGCCGGAGGTAGATGCTCTTTGAAGGGCCAGTTTTAGTGTGTCTATTCTATTGTGATCGTTTTTGGCCCGTAAACCCAGTTTTAGGCACCCTGTATACATGTTTTAAAGGTCGAACTTTTACGGTGTTTGCCTGCAATTGTATTTGTAAAATGTTCCTTTCGAATCTGCATGTTACTATGTATGAAGCGATGACGTGATGATAATATACTATTGTATTAATGTAAAATCACAGTAAGTTGATCAAATTTAACATTTTATCAAAATCTTATAAATCATAGACATATATAAAAGAACAACATTTAAAACATTCACTCCCAGCCATTTCCACAACACACCTAAAAATTATCTAGAGAACAAGAACAGCGTTTTGGAACAGCGAACATCGAGCTCCTCACAACATGTTGTGTCGACACCCAACTCAAGCTTCCCTCCACATGTCCTTGTCCATAAACGCCCTTGCCACTCACTGACACACTGAACGTCTTCTTCTCCCCGACCTTCAAGAACACCAACTTGTTCGGGGTGACGCGTACCGTAAGTGACTTGGGCATGTCCAACTTCACAACGTACGTCGATGATGACAACCCGACGTTTGTCACCATCCAATTCACGGTGAAGGCAATCGGCTTCAATGGAACCGTTGTAGTCACGTAGTTGAGCTCAACATCTCTAACCTTGGGTAGCTTTGCGCAAGTCAAGCTCTTGTTACGCATGATGGTTGTCAGGCCTCTGTCACCGAGGAGCCAGCAGATGTAGCAAGCATAGTCGGGGACAGCCTCTGTCACCGAGGAGCCAGCAGATGTAGCCAGCATAGTCGGGGACAGCCTCTGTCACCGAGGAGCCAGCAGATGTAGCCAGCATAGTCGGGGACACCCAGGTCGTACACCAAGCCAGGGTCCGGGGCTCTTGTCGGATTCACATGGCCTGCGCCCGTCGCATACATATCCGCTTTCCCGTGCTTCTCGTCCAAGACCGAGCAGCCAGCGCTATTAACAACGTATGCAGTCGTCGGCATGGCCGATTTGACGGCGATCAGGGACCAATCACGATGCGAGCTCTTTATAAGCGCTGCAACACCATTGATGTGTGGCGTTGCCATTGATGTGCTGGACAACATGTTGAAAGGGCCTATTTTGGACTCTATCCATGGGCATGCGGCGAGGATGTTCAGCCCCGGTGCCAATATGTCCGGTTTGAGCATGCCGGGGATGTACTTTCTTGGACCTTGAGAAGAGACGATGCCACTACAGGGGCTGGACGATAACCGAGCAATGTCTTGTGGTACAAGAAGCTTGCGCGTGCCGAGCTGCTTGATGATGTCGTGTAAGCTCTGAGGACGGCATCGTCGTTCACGCTCATTTGCACCACACTTGAGTTATCGTCATTAATAGACATTGTGTAGCCATTTGATGCCTTGTCAACTAGCACTACGCCGGCCGCGCCGACTTGCAGTATGGAATCGACGAACCAAGGAGCCTCCAAGTCACAAACCACGATCTTCTCGATGACAACATGGTTAACCATGTAGTTACAGTCCCGCTGTGCCTCGGAGTAGAGGAGTGGATACATCTTCGACATCGGCTTTGCAACCTGGTTAAGCGCTTCTCCGTGAAGGCACTTGCTGATGTCGAGATTGACGCCGACATCAAAACTTTGATCCACCGAGCCGGCAGCGACTGTGAGCAACCATGGTGCATCATTTTTAATTGAATATGGCTCGGGTCCTTCGGTACCACCTGCACAAACCACAACAATTCCCTTTGACATGGCACTGAATGAGCCAATGGCGATGGGATCCTTATCGAACCTGATATCGAGGCCAAGGGAGATCGAGAGAACGTCCACCCCATCCTTGATTGCTACGTCGAGGCCAGCTAATATGTCCGGATCACGACAACGCACACTATTGCACACCTTGTACATGGCAATATGGGCACCGGGAGCAACCCCAGATGTGGTGCCCGCTGCCATGCGCCATGACACGACACGCCGATGATGAAGTTACCGGGCGCCGTGGACGAGGTGTGTGTGCCATGCCCGTCTTCATCGTCATTGTCTTCGTTTTTAACGAATGACTTGGCACCAATGAGCTTGTTGTTGCACCGGGTCGCCTTGCATGATCCCTTCCACCTTGTCGGGGGTGACGGGATGTCGTGATTATCAAATGAAGAGTGCTTCGCATAGATGCCGGTATCGAACAACCCAACGATGACCCCCTTCCCGTAGGTAGTGTCCCTCCAGACCCAGACCCAGTGTCATTCCTCAACCCAAGGAAATTTGGTGTGTGTGGTCATGAGGTACCGTGTTTGCTCCTTGAATGCCTGCACGAACCCCGGTTTCTTGGCAACTGCATCAAGCTCCCCATCAGTGAGCTTTATGGCGAAGCCGCTGAACACCTTGGTGTAAGAGTGCACAAGATGTGCCTTGCCTGAGTCGCCATCACGCGAATCGAGCAAGAAAGACTCATACCAATGACGGTACATGTCTTCATCGGCATTAAAGGGCGGTGGCTCAACGAGCATGATGTAAGTGTTGTAGGCAGAGGTATTGGTAGCACCCTGGTGTACCCTTACATGAGCTTGATTAACATAGCATAGTGTAGGTATAGGATAGAAGATTGCAATCAAGAGAAGAGATACTAATAGGTTGGCTAATGATGCCATTGTACAGTACCTAGTCCAGGAAGTTATCTTTTTATACGATTTTTTTTAGTTTTTTTGCGTGAAAAAACGCGTTTATTTCCTTCCTCGAGAGGCACGATTTTGCTTCCGCGAGAGGTACGGCCGTGTCTCTCGGAAACGGGAAAAACACGTTTTTTTTTTCTTTCCTTCCGCGAGAGGCACTTTTTTTCGTCCGGTTTTCTTCATGAATAAAAAGTTCATCAAAATTTACCAACATGGAATCTAGTTTTGAAGNNNTCGACGCGAGAAATCCAACGGTGAAAACGGTTCGAGATTTGAACGTACTGTTTAACCGATAAAACATTTTAAAATAACAGATATATGAAAAAAGAAAAAACTTCCACGTTGTGACAAGTGAAACACATGCACTGTGCCAATTGTCACAAACTGGAAAGGTGGGAGTAACCTTTAAAAGGAATACTCCTCACTTTTTTTTTAGCAAAATACTCCTCAATTAGTGATTTCGAAGAAGTATACAGCCCACGTACGTACCCGGAAGGCAGCACAGCCCAGCAACGGCCCACTTGCACGGCCCCATATCAAACCCCCTCTCCCTCCGGTAGGGTTTTACCCCAGTCCCCACCCCACCCCACCTTCCTTCGCGCGGCGACTCCACCACCAGGCGAGCGAGGCAACCCGACCCATGGCGCCACCGACCCGCGCGTCCGCGAAGCAGCCGAAGTCGGGGAGGGCCCTCGGGCGGAGGGGCATGTCGCGCGCGGAGGCGGCGGCGGCGGCGGACGCGGCGGCGAGGCGCTCGGCGACGGCGCGGGAGTGGCGCGTGTGGGGCGAGTGGGCGATGGGCGCGGCCAAGGTGGTGGCGCACTACGGCTTCATCCCCCTCGTCATCGCCGTCGGCGTGATCAAGTCCGACCCCAGGCCCTCCCTCTTCCAGCTCCTCTCCCCGGTCTGATCGATCCCCGCCCCTGTCCGCATGGTCGCGCTTAGCTAGGGTTCGTTTCGAGAGATGAAACTGTCCGTGGTGGTTAGTTAGTTATTATCATCACTAAAGTTTCTACTTTCTAGTAGTATTATCTGTGCTGCACTGGTATTCTGCTCGGGATCGAATTAAACTTGGATCACTATATATGTATAATTATAATTTCGGAGATGATTGGGTGGTGTGAATGATGATATCCGTGTGGATTCGGGATTGCCATGTGGGGTGTGGATTTGGTCAGTGCCTGCCTTGCATATGAAAGATGGTCCTTTTTGCTTCGTGCGATCCTGATGTCCACAGTAGGAATCTCTGAATTTGTGTTCTTTAGGCAAATTATCAGTTGGTTGTGATTGTGTCCTGGATGCCTATTTGGAAATATCTGTGATAAATCTCGTGTTTGAGTCGATTTTTGTGAAGTTTCAATTGTGTGTGCTCCTACTGTTCTTGCATCTGTTTGACTATGTGTTCAATGGGTAAATATTGAAGGTAGAATCACTTTTGGTGTTTCATATTTTAGGCTGTGCGCATACATATCTGGCATTGTTCATCCAAGTTGTTACCTGTATACCCTGAGCTTGCGGTTATATACTTATATGTCCTTACTTTTATGCGATCTTTGTTATCATCGGCTGTCTTCCAAGATTCATACTACTGCTGGTGGTATTTTTCCAATGCTGTTTTACTGGGAAGCAATAACTGCTGGTATATCATATCTGTGTTTTCTGGTTGTCATGTGAGGTGTCGATCTGATGTGGTGCCATTCTTACTTGTGCAACATGCGGTGTCTGCAACTTTGGGTTGCTATATATCTGTCAATTATGGGTTCTCAGTGGGTAAATGTTCAGGTAGAATCCCTCTTTTGGTGTTCCATATTTTAGGCTGTGAGCAAACACATCTGGCATTGTTCATCCGAGTTGTTACCTTTATATCCTGAGCTTGTTTTTATGTGATCTTTATTATTGCCGCCCTTCTTTCGAGATTCGTACAGTTGCCGCTGGTATTTCCGCACTGCTGTTTTACTGGGAATCAATAACTGCTGGTATCTCAATCTGGTGTGGTGCATGCGCCCTACTTGTGCGATATGAGATGTTACATGTATTTCCCAAGCTTTTGGATATATCAGCTGACCTTTAATTGCAGTAAGCTTCATGATTTTTTTTTGTCAGTTCTACTGTTGGTGATCTTCTCTCGACTCGAGATTTGTCCATGGTGCAAAACCTGGTTATGGTTGGAATGCCAATTTTGTTCAACACCCTTTGGTTGATGTTTACTAAACAACTTTTGATATATTGAAGAATTCCACCAATTTCCTGTAGTTTGTGTGTGCTGGATAGGTTTGATCTCATTTGCTGACCAACTACTTTTTTTCAACTGGTGATGATCAGCTTTTGTTTACCTGAATTATATAACGTGATCGATGTGTTAATGTTGTTTTCAAGGACCAAAAGAGTTTGAAGCCATTTTCACAAAGATAAAAAAAAAATGTTTTTCAAGGATAAGAATGTGCAAATACCCTAGTTACGTATACATTTCACAGTGCTATAGTACCACATATAGTTGTGCAACGTGCCGTGTCTCCAAAATGTAAGATTAATCCAACAGAAAAACGGGAACTATAGTCAGCATGTACAAATATGTTGAATGCTAATCGCTGAATACAGCCCATATTGAATATTCTATAACATGAATCATGTTACAGAATAAGTGATTGATATGGCTGTGTATGCCACTTATTTTCTTTTTGTGAAAATTTTCACGACGTTTTCGGTGAGGTTCAAAAAAAGGAGTGCCATAAGTGTCCCTAAGAGTTGATAGTGCGCTAACATGAGCAACATAGAAAGATCATCTAATCTGAAAGCATCATTGGAATTTATTAGTGTGGCTTTGCAGTTTGCAAACCAAATGCTGAGCAACATAAGGATATCAACCACGGTGAAATATTTACAACGCAAATGCTCACTGCATGAACAAACTTGGCACATACATGCGAAAACAAAACATGAACGGAAGTAGAAGAAAGCAATTTGACAAGTTGCAAGGAAAGCTAGAATTAAACTAAGCGGCGGCATTTATGATTTATGGAACCATGGAATGGAAGGTTATACAGCAGCTGCTGAAACGGCGGTTTTGAGTCTTTTGACGTCATGTGCAGGCGAATGGGAGACGTCATCCACGACAGGATCGACCGATGCAGGAGCCTTTTCTTCGTAAGCCGCATCGTGCACGCCAAGAGCGGCGCGGCCAGACGGGTCGAGGAGCTTGGACCAGGCGGCGTCCCATTCGACAGCTTTAGCGGTGCTGCATGCGATGCTGGGACCTCCTGGCACCGTTTGCCTAGCAGCATTCTGCACAATTGGAACGATAATTAAGATTCACGATGCAGATGAAATAGCTCGGAATATCATAATGAGATTAAGGCTGGTTGTGGCTTCTGGACCTTGGGATAGAATTTCTCGAACACAGTCCTGTAATAGTAGGCCTCCTTAGTTGTGGGTGTGTTCTCAGGGTAAACAAAGCTAGCGTTCGTCATCATGGAATCCGACACCTGAACATGAATAGTAGAAACTGTCAATTCTGATGGGGTTAAAGTGATACAAAACCATCGTAAGTCAAATAAAAACAGCTATCCGCTTATGAATGGTTTGACAAATAAAAGATGATATACATGTGCATTAGCATGGTCTTTCAGTCCATCAATCCAACTGTACCCAACGCCATCGCTGAATTGTTCCTTTTGCCTGTAAAGAATGTGCTGTTCACAGAAAATAAATCTTCCTTATGAGATACAAGCAAGCTTGCACAAGTAACAGAGCAAATATAGCACAATTAAAAGTTGAGCCTTCTCCAACCTTGGGTAAATAGGGCTTCTCCTCATCATCAAATGCATTACGCAGAACCCATTTCTCGATCCGGCCAAGATCACGTCTTATCTATTTTTTTCAAGATGATAAAGATAAGAAGATGATAATGCTAGTTATAATAAATGAATAGAGCTAGAGTGGGATTACTGTATTATCGAAAGAAAATACATACCATCTTACATTCAGGATCCAGGTCCATTGCTACATTGATAAAGTTTTTGTCAAGGAATGGAACACGAGCCTCAAGACCCCAGGCAGAAGTTGCTTTGTTCGCTCTCAAACAATCATATAAATGAAGAGCTTTAATCTAAATGGCAGGGCAAAACAACTCTAGTAAGTTCATCAGCTGACCATGTTGTGCATATACACCATGAAAATACAAAAGAAATTCTGTCTTTATCTACCTTTCTACAAGTCTCCTCATGGAGTTCCTTCTTGTTTGGTGCCTTATGAAAATAAAGATAACCACCAAATATTTCATCGGAACCTTCTCCTGAAAGAACCATCTTCACACCCAATGATTTGATTTTCCGAGACATTAGGAACATTGGGGTACTTGCTCTAATGGTCGTTACGTCGTATGTCTCGATGTGGTAAATAACTTCTTCCAATGCATCAATGCCCTCCTGGGATTTCGTCAGATGAATTAATAACTACAAAATGACCCTTCCTCTATGCAAAGGACAAAAAAAAAAACCTGCACTGTGAAGTGTAATTCATGATGGACAGTGCCAAGGTAGTCAGCAACTTCCTTAGCAGCTTTAAGATCAGGAGAACCCTACAAAAAATGGAACGTGTTAAGTTTGTCCTATTGTATCCCCTGCTTGTATCACTCAACTAAACATCCCTCCTTTTCTTACAAAAGATACTCATTAGAGCAAGAAAACAACTTAAATTTTGAAAGATGGCCTAAAGTGATTCTGAGCAATGAGGATAGACCAGTAAACAATATTGAGAAATGTACCTTCAAACCGATGCAAAAGGTGTGCAATTTGTTTCCCCACTGCCTGGCAACTTTTGTTTCTGCCAAGTGCCGTGAAACAACAGAAGCCACCAAGGAAGAGTCAAGTCCACCAGACAAGAGAACGCCAAATGGCACATCAGTCATTAGCCTCTTAATAACAGCCTGCGAAATTTGCAATTCATCTAAGAAAATATAGTAGATGATATGTGTAAAGAAACTTAGCTTACGAAATATACCGTCAGACACAATAACTTAATTATACTCTGTACATGCTTAATAACCACTTAGCATGGTTTTGAATAACATGCCATCTATCTAAGATCTTAATACAGAGATCATTGCACTAAGACATAATTGTGATTGCAGAGAGCTGCAATAACCTATTATTACTCATGAATTATCAACCAGGGTATTCCAAACAAGCATCGCCTAATCAGAGGCATCGATACATCATATCAACATGAAGCAAATCAAGACGAGATTAACATGAAATAACTATAAATGTATACTTTATGCGTCAAAAGGTACGAAAATGTAACAGACAGCATAAGGAAAGCCGTGACCTTCTCAAAACTCTCTCGGATGAGGAGAGGATCATAAGGGGTTGAGGGAATGCTTTCTGAAAACCATGGGGGGTTGTACCACCTCCTTAGGCCACCTAGGATAAATGCAAGACAAATGGATATCTGAAACACCTATAGTAGCTTATACTATTTTGCCTTCTGAATTTGCAAATCTACATTTCTGGTATAATGCCTGATGAGATCATTTGAACCTGTTTTGCTTGAGTACAAGTGTCCAGGGGGGAATGATATGAAGCGCTCGCAATCATCACTCAATGCCTTCATCTCTGAAGAAAACCATACTGACCCTGGAATAACAATGAACATACAAATTAATGCATAGTAGACTGGTAGAAACTACATAAATGCAGAGTTGTGCCAAGTTGTAACAGATACAAACACTACAGTACCTACTTGTTCCAGAAGGGTGTATTTGCAAATACAAACAGCCAACTATATGTTTCGACAGTTCACAGAACAACTCAGAATCTTTGGCATAGCTAACTCCGTATAACGAATTTAACAGTCAGCTTGGGAAATATTGTGTCTGTCCACATCTTTCCCATCAAACATTCAAATTGCACACTATCATAGGTATCACAACCTAGACACTCCCTTCGTCTGGGTATACAAGACATATTTTGATTGGCCAAAGATTTGACTCCTACGACACGTGAGCCATGTGACACAAAATTGTTACCATTTGAGTCAAATTCAAAAGCTTTTTCCTATGATCATGATTCTGTAACTAGTAACAAATATTACGGAGAAAATATGGTCAAAGATTGAACTTCGACAATTAAAATACGTCTTACATATCCAGATAGAGGGAGTAGCACCTCTATATTCTAGTTATCAAATATAAAAAAACACTCCAATTTTGTGGGATGTGAGCCCATGATAGATCTAGGGTTATCATCTTTTACTGTTATTTTTGCAAATTAATTGGCCTTGTCCAATTCCATTCTAAGGAAATAGGCAAGCGGTGATATATCTACTTCTAATCTCAGCGTGAATTTAAATGGGCCTACATGCAACCTGCTTTGCTCCTCCTCGTGATACATGGATTGACCACTGAAACAGTTGCATAACCAAGCAAACCATACACAGACCAAGATAAATTTAGAGGAACAAGATAATAACTTCATGTTCCTGATTTTGATCGAAGGGGCAAAGTAGCTAAAAAACGGAATCTGTCATACCATCAAGACCCCAGCCCATGTATAAAGGACAGATGCCAATAGCATCGCGTGCAGCGATGAAGCTTTTATCACGTGTGTCAAGAAGCACAAACGAGAACATGCCATCCAACATATCCACGAATTCCTCTCCATATTCCTCATACTGTGAAAACAATATAGTTTGAAATACAAATGTTAACAAATAAAATATATGCACAAGGACGATGCTTAGGTGAAGACCCTAAAAAATGTTGGCAGAAGCCAAGCTACACAATCATGAGGACGATGATTAGAGAAATAACAGTACAAACTTACTAGGTGAGCAATAACTTCACAATCACTACCAGTTTGGAACTGATGAGATTTCAGCTTAGTTTTCAGTTCTTCATGATTATATATCTCACCATTCACCTGGAAAAGTCAAACAGACAAGATGTGGTTAAAATAAAATATAAGAACAAAACATATTTTCTCAATTGGTACAGAAATAGTGGATTAAAGGTCGTGTCTCCAGAGATGCAATGAGCAGAGATCAAAGACAACATTTGTAAAATCCCATCACAAAATTATCCACAAAGAAGTTCTAGTTGCCAAAAGCAGAATAGTGAGACATAATCATGTGTTACACATTGAACTGAATCATGGAAAGCACTAAGATGGATGAAAACAGTGAAATATTATTCTCACTCCAGATACAGACCGTCACAACAACTGTTTTGTCCTCATTGTACAGTGGCTGGTCTCCAGATGTGGGATCAACAATAGCCAACCTCTGGTGTGCAAGGTAGCAATCCTCAAAGCTGTGTATACCGCTCCAATCAGGGCCTCTGTGCCGTAATCTATGAAAAATGGTAGACTAGTTCAGCGGGTGCAGAAGTAATGAACCATGTGTCACCTAAGAACATTTCAATCAGAAGCAGCACACAGGAATTTTAGTCACCATAGTACAGAAGATCTCTGAATCCAGTTTAATCTAATGCAACTTTGTGTTGAGCAAATCAACAAGTCACTCTAATCTAAGGTGTAACCTTGAAAACTATTACCCCATGACCGTGCAGTTCCTACAGAGGGAGAAGTTGAACAAACTAAGTCATAAGACATAGCAAACGAGGTTTTGCTAACGTTAGGAAAGTCAAAATGTCCTAGCATATCCGTAAAAAAGAATTAAGTACATATAGAAGTGAAGTTTTTACAGTTCGCTGTATAAACTACGTTTAACCATAATCAAATGTAAGCATCCCCGACTATCTCACTGCAATAACATACAAGCATATAAGATATTTAAAAAGAGAAACCTTTTACAGCACCAGACGTCCTAATTCTGCATATTTACACACATAATTCACCCTGACTATCTCGCTTTACGCCGGCACATTTACACGCATAATGTTGCATGGTTTTACATATTTGAGTCCCATGCCCCTCACTATACTGTCCTAATTCTGCATAAAAATACTCCATACTTGCGCGCACACACACAGTATGGAGGCGATGATACAGATACTACATTTCTCATAAATTTGAAATCACTGGCATTTAGGTATATGCAAGATCACACAAGAGAAGTCCCTCATTAGGTAAATTATCGCGTGAACATTGCAAACCTCAACGGACACACTCCTATATACTGTACACTGCACTCCATTCCCTAAACCAAGAACCTCGTGGTTCCCCCAGCAATCGAGGCATCCTCCCCGGAAAGAAAAAGGTATCACGCACCATAGCTCGGTCGCAAACAATTCTTTTTTTACAAAGTTGACCGCAGTTTTTCCCCAAAATATTAACAACTCATCTAACACGAACTCCCCACGAATATGTCCACACCAAATTATCCAAATAGCTTTTCCATCGAACAATAATGATGATGATGTCAAATAACCAAAAATGGTAAATAAAGCGAGAGCGACATCACAGGGCCAAAGTTGACACACATCTCGCCTACAGCGATGATGTCCAACATTCCAAACCACACAAATCCACCGCCAGCTTCAGTTTTAAACCTCCGCGGCAGGCCAGCGCCGCACGGGGCGCGCGTTGACCAAACAAAGAGGGGGGGGGG
>CBMN010770507.1:0-11002 GCA_000582825.1 Hordeum pubiflorum | reverse complement strand
CCGTCGGCATAGGTCTATCCCGACGGGAATCAGGCCTATGCCGACGGCCTGAACCGTCGGCATAGGGGTTTATTCTGGTAGTGAGAAGGACTTTTGGTCTTGGCATTATGAGCACGAAGGGGTATTTACTGTAAGGACGGCATACAGACTTTTATTAGCAACCAAAACCAAGAGATAGCGAACGGACTGGTCGGAGCATATGCCGGGCCACTCTCATGTTGAAGATGACCGGAAAGCTTGGACGAAGTTGTGGAATATGAACGTACCATCAAAAATCAAAGTGTTTGCTTGGCGCCTCGCTCAAACATCTCTCCCCATTGGTGATGTTCGGAAGCATATAAAGATGTCTGAAACAGCAGCTTGTGCTATTTGCCACTCCAACTTTGACTCCTGGCGTCATTCCCTATTTGACCGTCGAATGGCGAGTTGTGTTTGGGCTGCCGCGGATGAGGAGCTTACTGATGTGATCATCTCGAACCGTAGTGACGATGCTAAGGTTTGGATGTTTTGGCTAGTCGAGACGCTACCCTCGGCGGACCTCACGCGGGTCTTGGTAACAATGTGGGCAATATGGTGGGCTCGGCGACGTATATGAGCAATTTCAGAGTCCCATGGGCACGTCCTGTTTCATTGCAAAATTTCTGAAGGACTACGAATCTGTGCCTACTTAAAATTCAGCTACAGCCAAGGACTTGCATGCAACAAAGGGGCGTGCATGCAACGGCCAGGGGCCTGCATGAAACGACCGGAACACAAATATCAGGATTCGCAACGTTCTTGTCAAGTAACTTTTTTTTTTGAGCCGTGGGAATTTTCTCAAGTAACTTGACAGTCTAACATATGTACATGCTTCAGTCCAATGCACAAGCGATTGCAGCACACCCACCAACTCAGAGTTGGTCCTGTTAAAAAACCAGTTCAGGTAGATTCCGCGCACAGGAGGAAAAATCTAGCGATTTCTTCAGCCTAACACACATTCTTGCCAAGGGCCCCTGGGTTATAGTTTCGCACAGGGCCCCGAAATCTTAGGACCGGTCCTGATCTATATTAGGTATTGGGAGAACAAGTCTATGGATACATGGCCACAACTTAATTAGCTAGCTCCTCCTCAATCGCCTGCCTACAAAATTGGACGTCCACATGAAAGTAAGCAAGCAGGCATACATGCATGGGCTGCTATATATCTAGGTGTGTATATATAAGAAGGGGAACACCAGTTAGCTAATTTGCTCGCTCGCTGCAACGTTCGCCACCCGCCTGACCAAATCAACTGTACATCCATTTCACCCATCATCACTATGGCCATGCCGCTGCCTTAAACCTACACATTGACTCTTCTTGCCGCTGCCGTCACCCCTGATGTCCAGCCAGAACCCGGCCTGAGCGTGGAGGCCACCAACGCTACGTGTGCGACCGCTTCGGCCCAATTTCGGTGCAGCCATCTGTTACTAACCAAGCTGGATGTGAGGATACCAGCAGTGCATGAAGGAGGTCATCGGAATGTCAGTCCAGGTGGGCACCAAGGTGGCATCGGAGGCGGCCACCAAGAAACCCTCCACGTGCACCGCCGACTGCCTCGGCGACCTTGCCTCCACGTGGAGCGAAACAAGGAGCATCCTACTCACTCCCATTGCATGCCACTGAGCCATTATTCGAGATGCTATTTCCGAATGCAGCCGCGTCCACCGCCTTCTTGGCGGCCACCTGGACCGACATTCCGATGACGTTCATCCCCTCCGGCGTCTTGACATCCAGGTTGGTTAGTAACATATGGTTGCACTGAAATTTGGCCGAAGCAGTCGCGCACGTAGCGTTGATGGCATCCACAGGTTCTGGTTCTGGTTTGGACATCAGGGGTGACGGTGATGGCAATAATAGCCAAGGTGTAGGTTTAAGGCAGCAACATGGCCATGGTGATCGATGATGGATAGACAGTTGATTTGGTGAGGTAGGTGGGTGTCCGTGGCAGCGAGCAAGCGAATAGCTAGCTGGTGTTCCCCTTCTTCTTATAAGCTACTCCATCCGTCCCAAATTAAGTGACTCAAAAATGACTCAAGTTTGTATTAACTTTAGTACAAAGTTGAGTCATTTTTGAGTCACATATTTTGAAACGGAAGGAGTAGATAGCAGCACATGCATGCATGCATGCTTCCTTGTGGACGTCCAATTTTATAACCTTGAGCTTCCAAGGCATAGCTCCGCCATTGCTGGCCCAGGGTGCAGGGGCCCCCACCCAGGTACACAGTTAAGCAGTACAAGCGATTCTCAAAAAAAAAAAAAAGGTAAGCAGTACAAGCACAAAAAAAAAGTTAAGCAGTACATGGGCTGGGCATGCAGACGTAGGGAGCGGCTAGTTCCGCAGTGCCATGGGCTGGGCATGTACACGCAGCCGGTTCCTCTCAACTCATCGTACGCGTAGTACTAAAAAAAACTCATCGTATGCGTAATTGTAGCCTTGAACGCGCGCCTGTTCGCTTTCCTAATTCCCTTCGGAGATCCAATCGCTAGTTCGCAACCCCTGGATCTGATCGCAAGCCGCCGTTTCACCGGCACCAATCTCCACTCGAAGTGATCCATATCTTGTCATCGCCGTGCCTACCGTACTGACACACACCCATGTACATCACGCTGCCGGTGCAAGTCTACTATGCATCATCGCCGAGCGCTCAAACCATCCCGACGTTGATCCATCTAATCTGAGGTACACCATATTCCTTATTAACTAATTAATCAATTTATCTTTGCAAATATGACGCATAGCTTTTGCGCTGTTCAAATTATGATTTACATTTTTTTATTTTCAACATCGTGTTTGTGTGTATAAGCTATTTCATATGAATATTGGCTAGTCTCAGGACCGGCCCTGATTCTTGGGCACCAGGTGCTTGGACAGGGCTGCCATTGTCACGGACGAGGACTTGGAAGACAGCAACCCGAACCGGCCATGGAGGCTCTGCACGGTGATACAGTTGGAGGAGCTCAAGACTCTGCTGTGGCTGACCCTGATATGGCTCAAAACGGAGGCGCAGACCATGTTCGTGTAGCAGGGAACGAAGACGGGCTCCCACATCGCCGGCGGCGCCGCCCCCGTCCCGGACGCTTCGCTGACGTCCATCAAGATGGTGTTCGTCGCCGCCTGCGTCACGCTTAAAACAGGGACGTCACCCCATCCGTGGAGCTCACGCCGCTGCAGCTCATGGTGCCCGGGCACGCGACGGTCACCGGCGCGATGGCCGTGGCCGCGTGCACCGAGGCGCGCAGGCTGCGGATGACCGGGGACCAGGAGGCGACCCAAATGGGCATAGCGTGGCTACTGCCGCAGTACGCCATGAGGGCGATCTCGGACGCGTGGAGAATTAGCTCCCTCGCCGGATTAATCACCGTATAAAAGACCCCCACGGGCTCCCTCGCCACCGCATACAGGCGAGGCACACAAGTTCGAAATCGTGCGGTTCGTCTTGAAAAATTATTTATATGTAAACAAAATTAGTATACCATGGAAAAGTTGTATCGGGTACAAATATTATGATATATTTTTGTTACATACAAATCATATTTAATTAGTTAAATTTATGTTGGGAATTTAACCCGAAATAGGAGAAGGAATAAATGAAACCTGGCGGAGACAATCCACATGACAGTGACACGGCCGGCAAGCAAAACGAGCGAGCAAAAAGAACTAGCCGTACGTGCATGCTCCCCGCAAAAATGCTGGACATACGGATTGCAGTTACGGATTTTACAATCCATGCACTGACGTGGGCATTGACAGCCCGGCCCGAAAAAACCGGGCTTCAGGCTTCAGGCTTGGCATTCGGGCCGGGCTCGGGCTTCATTTTCCAGCCCGAAAGATACTTTAGGCCGGGCTCGGACTTCTCTTTTTAAGGAATTCGGGCTAGGCTTACACGTGCATAATAAAAAATAGCATTCAGACCGGATTTTTGGGCTTGAGATTTTTTTTAAGCTTTGCAAAGCCCGGTCCGAACCCGACCCGGCCCGACTAATGACCAGGTCTTGCAGCACCGCCCAGCTGGAACTCATGAGCCCTGAAACCGAGAAAACACCACCCGCAGTAACCTGACCTCCAAGCCATACAACCTGCTCATGGACCGCAGTACCATTGCTCGCCGATCTCGGACTCAGCCTTCACGTTTCCTCTCGAGAAGTAGACAGACGATTCTGCCCCTGATTGACGACTGATTCTGCACGGTTCCGCTTGCTTGATCTGTTCATGACGCATCTAAATTAATTCCTCTTGCAGATCCTTATTTTGTGTCGTACAAGGCCCTGAGGTCTTTCTTGGCGCCACAACACACCACTCCATGCCGGTTGACATATGAGTTAGTGGGCTGCATTTTGGTATAACACAAACTAGTAAATGAGCACATCCTCTAGAATTCAACTTTTTAAAGCATCTACAACCGGACGCCTCAAACGACCTTTCATACGTCGCGGACGCACCCTATCAATGACCGGAAAAGAGACAAGGAAAAAAATGACCCAACCGGAGCTCTGTATCATCCCTACACATGCGGGATGTACGCGAACCATCATATCCAACCTAAATATAGGGAAGATATGATGGCTTGCGGACGCACCCGGGCGCGTCTGGTCAGTCTGCCACGTAGGATGCGACTCAACCCGGACCACCTTTTTTTTCTTTATTCATTTTTTTCCTTCTTCCTCTTCATCTTCACCAATCACGTGCAAGTGATCGGACATATGAGGAAGAAAATTAGGAGTGTGGCTGCGCAAGCAGACAAATAGGGAACACAACCGGACATGTCCGCGGACGTTTAGGGGGTCATATTTGCTAAGTCCGGTTGTAGATCCTCTTACATAGATATGTCGGACTCCTTGAAAATGGCAGCTGGATTGATCTTCTCTACTACCATGACATTTCTTTTTGAAGGGCACGATGGAGAGGTGTGCCGGTAACATAGAAGAAGAGTCAAGACGAGCGATACAACATATACAATGTCTAGCAGCACATCACACCCACCACGATTACAATGACACACAACTCGTATTGTCCGACTAAAGCCATGAATGGCGAAGAGGCATGATACAAAGTACAAGGTCGTGTCTCAATCGATGCCAAGCACCTTGGAAGTGCGACAAAAACTCCAGGCAAAACTGGCTCAATGCAATCTCCACCCTTAGCGCCTAGAGTTCGATTGGTGACTGCAAGAAACAACCGGATTTAGGAAAAATGTCGTCCAAGAGACATATGCAATGATGAACATAGCCCCCCGAAGACTCATGCCCACAACAACAACCAACGCCAAACACCACACCGCCCCAAGTCTTTCAAGACTACATACGCAATCAATACCAGCTTCCATTACGGCAGACATGACGACCTCCGAGGCATCACTTCCATGGAAGGGCTGCCGGCTGCGCTGCTGGGTCTGACGAACCGTGCCTACGGTTTCCCCTGGTGCCCGAGGGGACAATGAAGGTCACGACATGCCTCGAGGAAGGAGATGGTACCCATAGGCACCGCCATTGTCCATAGCCGCTGCTGCGTTGGGGTTACTCCCCCAGCCAGGACATCCATGAGCCAGATAAAACCCACGTACCCGGTAAGTTGAGTTTGTACTTTTGCATTTACTAGTAATAAGCATTTGAAAGGATGTACGTGACAGCCCAGCATAGCGTGACACTGCACCACCTATGAATATGAACATGATCGAACGTGACTAATAATATGAGTAATCAGAATACTGCTTGGAACACCAACGACAATGTTACAGTAATCCGAATGGAGGTTTGAATCTCACTTTCCGTTTCCTTCTGGCCGCATGCAACTGCTTGAGAGAACTCGCGCGAGTTTGTTTTCGGCTTGTTCTGGCTGGCTCTTCGGCCCACCTACTCCTGCTTTTTGGAAGGCAGAGAGCCAGAGACCCATGCGGCTACGACGGTTAAAAGAAGCTTTGCCTTTGCCGCTGCCCTGTCGGCGGCTGGCAACGCTGTCCGGTGCGTCACGGTTTGGACGGTAGTACTACTTGGTGGACACGGCCGCAGATGGCCTGGGCCCTGGGGTGGGCACGCACGACAAAGGGAGAGAGAGGGTCGGGCGCAGGAACGGGAGACGACCAGGGTTGTTGTGGATCGACGGGGCTGGCCCGCAGGATCAGTCGCGAGTGACGTGCTGGTGTGGCCCGTGTCCTCTTTCCTACTCGACACAACCGCTCCGCCACTCAAAGGAAGGATGGCCGCAGCTGCCCCGTTCGAGACCGCAGCGTCTGGTCATCCATGGCCAGCTGCGAAGACAGCTCGCGCAGTGCTGCTGGCAGGGCTTGCATGTCAATTGTCACGGTGGGCAGGTTTAGGTTCAGCTGCAGCAGGCCACCCTTGGGCATAGAGCGCCACAAGCTTCGCCCAGGATCACGGATGAATGGGAGCTGGCAAATCCGCGAACGCGTTCCCGCAGACAGCGTCCCTCGGTGTCTTATATGTTGCGTCACACATTCACATATCTCAAATAACAATCCTTATATTCATGTAATTTATGCATGTTAATTATTTGATATAAATTGTTTGAATTCAATGGTTTGAAACAAAGCAATCAAAACATATTTCAACAAATTGGACATGTCAAAAATGAAACCAATGTCCGAGCAAGAAAGGGGGTGCTTGTCGTTCACTTGCCGGATGCGGCCATCCATGCCGCCTGCTCATCCAACTCGTCCTGCATCGGGGATGTGTCCTCCGCCTGCATCCTGGCCGCATGATCCCTGATGCAGCCGGCCCTCGCCGCCTCGTGCGACCTACGGTCGTTGATCTCCTTCTTCTTCTCCGCAGACCACTTCTTTGCAAGCTCATCCATATGGGTGTCGTCCTCCAACATGATCTTAGCATCCTCAGTGTCCCTTTGCGAGTTGCAACCTCCCCTTTTCGAGCTCAATCTCTCCAAACGTCTTGGCCTTCTTGAGTTTCCATTTGATCGCCGTCTCTTGCTTCTCCAACTCGATCTTCTCCGTCTCAATTTCTAACTTCTTCTCCGTCCTCCTCCGGTCTCAATCCATCCTCTCCTTTTGCGCATCTAACATGGGCTTGTACCTCTCCTTCTTCTTGTTGTCCCTCATCGAAAAAATGCCCGTCCATATGGATGACATTTTTGTAGCCGCGACGTCACGGGCCCATATCTTGGTGTGATGCTCATCTAAATACTCTTTCACATCGGGCTTTGCTATACAACTGCCTCAGATGGTAGTTATACTTTTTAGTGCTATAAGTTAGGGAACATGGCCACAAGTTCTCATCAAAAAAGTTCCCCTTAAACTTCTTGGAGAAGTTAGCAGCAAGGTGCTTCATGCACTCCCGATGCTCTACTCCTTGGAACACAACATCTAGAACGGCTTCAAGTCCTTTGCAAGCATCAGTGTGTATGACAAGCCCTTCTGGGTGCCCTATGAGGTCCTTCAAGTGCTGGAAAAACCATGTCCCTCTATGCTCTCTACCTCTAACACACCATAAGCAACTGGAAAGATCCAATTGTTTGCATCTATAACACAAGCACTTACAAGCTGTCCTCTACACCTCACATTCAGTGCAGTGGCAATTATTGCCAGGTGACCTACACCCATCCATAAACCCTTTCCAACGGGCCTTAAATGACACAACAGCTCTCCAAAACACTCCTTTGACCTGGTCTGACAATTTTTTTGAAATTGTATTGTGTGCTTATCAATGTGAACTACACTACGAGGTGATGCCTTCTCAACCTCAGCTTTGAATGTATAAAGCAAATGAAAACTTCCGGTCCAGTTACCATATATGTTGTCAATGACCATATTCTTACCATAGAAAACTCTCATTTATGGCAGCTCAACCCAATACTTTTCCTTCAGGTCCGTTTGAAGTTGTGGCACAAAAATATTTGAATTTTCTCTCACCCAGTTCTTAACTGAATTTACAACCCATCTGCATTTTACTAACCTCAACCTTTGTCTTCTTGTCACACTAGGGCATGTGTGAGGATGTTTGTTAACTTTCACCTGTAACAACAATTAACAAGCAAGTCGGACAAACAATTCAGGATACTAATTCTGGAGTTGTATGTGCTCAAACAACAATTAACCTGCAATTAATATTGTTATTTCCTACTTGTTAGTACCTGAAATATATTTTTGTCTCTCATTAAGGAGGCATGCATCCCCCACTTACACCTTGGATATGCAGACTGAATTGTCAGTCTACTTGGCTCACTCTTGTCAATTTTGAACTCTCACTCTATGTCTTGATTGAGAAAGTTGCTTGTTAGAGAAGGATCATCTCTGTTAAATTACACATATGGCCTATCCTCATCAGAACTCTTAGAATAAAACCATGTCATCCTCCTCCTCTCTCTCGTCTTAATCGGTCTCTTCAAACTGAGGGTGGGGGATATAAACTTGATCTTCTGGAACTACTTATTTCCCCTTGGGCACTTTCCCAGTTACAAACTCAGGATGCAAGGTTTCATCCTCATCATCTGTGGGAACATCATCATGATTTTCCTCTTCTATGATAGAACAACATCTGCTTGTCTGCTACTGTTAGGACATGCTCCACTTGGTTCAGGTACTGAAATAGCCTCTGAATTTCCTCCATTCCTACCACCAGAACTACCTCTACCACCAGAATGACCTTTGCCAATAGAATTTCCTCTGCAACCCGCATTTCCACTGCCACCTCTATTTCTGCCTCTTCCTCTTGTCGGGTGCACCTAGCTTGAGAACTATTAGCTTGTGATCTAGTAGTTCTCCTCTCAGGCTCTCCTCTGCTTCTTTATATAACATTGATTTCAATCTCTGGTGACTTACTTTCTGCATATACTCCAAACATGATAGCAAGAGCAATATCACACTAGAGAGGCACCGAAGCAGTGTTTGTCATGTCCCAAACCTAATTTCAACAACATTACATAACCCCCATGGATATTTATTTGAGATAACACTTCTAAACTTGATAAAACTTGATGTACAGTCAACAACCAAAGGGAATGAAAACCCCGTGCCAGAATCTTTTCCATCCTACAGTTTAGATTAAACGCTCTAGTTGGGTCCATCCCACGACAAATATTCATAACAAAGAACAACTCATGAACAACATAAGAACTACTGACAAAATTTACCTAAACAAGCGCGCATGTAAGCAAATGATGAATGTGCATAGAGACATGCACTCTTGGAGCCTCCCTTGTCATCGTCGCCGTGGTCTGTGAGCTCCCTGCCCTGCCGCTCCCGCCGCTACCATGAAATGCGACCATTCCGCGTGGTCGCCGCCTCCTCTACCACTGCAATAAGGCGAAGATGAGCAGCGGAATCATATCCATCGTGTTCGCATCTGGATCCACGAGATCGCCCCTGGTAGCCGCCGCAACAGAAGAAATCAATGAACTAGGGTTAGGGTTCGTCACAAGAGATAACAAAAAAGAAGAGAGAGAGGAGGGGAAATGAGATGTGGATGAAGAGATGCGTGTAGGCCCCATATGTAAGAAGGAGGGGGCAATGATGTCCGAAATAACTCTCCAACGCGGTCAAAGCACTTTGACCAGACGGAAAGGGTACAAAGGGGTATTTCCATAAGTGTAAGAGATGGAAGAGGGGTATAGTTGAGCACCATTTTTTTAGAGGTAAAGATGAGGTCCAGACAAAGTTAGATGGGAAAATGTAAATGTCCCTTTAGTGATATATGTTTTTGTTGTAACACGTTTTAGATGTCCAAGTGTAGTATTTACTTGTAATGATCTAAGCTTTTGTGATGATATTTTTGTGTGCGTGCTGGATTATTGTATGAGGGATGATTATCATGTTAGCAAGGAAACTATCATACCATACTTTGAAAATGACCGATCAATTATGATCGGCGAAGGTCCTATTCTACTTCCGAGCTCAAATGCTCCCTCACGAACAGTAAAAGAAAAAAGAAAATAGTAAAAGAATTCAAAATATTCTGAATTTTTTTTGTGGTAAACTTTGACAAATGTTTTACATGCGTACCAAAATTCAGCACGAAATAACATGTCTGGAAGTCGTGGCAAAAAAAAAAAATCAACAGCCCAAAATGTATTCAAAATTAGAATTTTTGGAGCATCGATTTTCTTTTGCCACGACTTCCACAAATGTCATTTCAATCTGAAATTTTTCAAGCATACAAAACATTTGTCAAAGTTTACCAGAATTTTTTTACAGATTTTTTGAATTGTTTTACTATTTTTTTTATTTTACTATTCAAAAGGGAGAATATGAGCTCGGAATCTAAAACTCCATGTCCCAGCTACGGACTCAGTTTAAAATAGTTGAGTGTCATAATAATAAGAAAAGGAAACTATTCCGTCTGTTAGGAAATGCGGTCCTCAACTACAAAAAAAAAAGGAAAATTTGTTGAATGTTGTCCACTCCAGTTAATTAACTTGAGGTAGCAAGAAGATCGCAAATCAAACACCAGCCTAGTGGTGTCCGGCGTACGAAAGAAATTGACGACATGTTTGAACCCATAGACTCATATATTTTCTTTTTCTTGACTACTTCTGTATAATAACATCACGGACGGCCACTCATCTACTAATAACTATAGGGGGCGTTTCGCAAGATAGGGACTATTAATTCGCAAAGACATCAATGAGGCAGTAGCAACAGTGCAGTGACGAATAGTCCTCACACGTGTCAACTTTGTGACCCGTCCAAGTTGAGCATTGAATTCTGCTGATTCTGTTTCCTTCCGGCCGGGACGAAGCGTAATTAATGTTCCGTTGTGGCAGAAAAACGGCAGTGCAACTCTTTTCATTCATTCTGTAGTAGTACCAGGCAAATTTACATGCGCAGGAGACGGAGCGGATTGGCGAATTTGCCTTTTGGCTTGTTCCGCATGATACCGGTCTGGTCCTCTCGCTTGGTCTTTGAGTGAAAATGCATAGAAACTGGCCCTTTTTCGAAACTTCAACATAAAATTGCCCCAGTTTGAAATATTTTTAAAAATAGCCCTTTTGCATGACGTCTGGACCTAGGGCGCC
>CBMN010770502.1:0-11318 GCA_000582825.1 Hordeum pubiflorum | reverse complement strand
GTACCATGTTGGATCAATGGGATACGATGGAGTGTGTCCATGCTCATGAGTGGCCAAGGCAGCCTGTTTGTCATTGCCTTTGCCGTTGTTGCCAATGCCGAGGAAGTCCTGCTTGAAGCGATGATGACAGCGGGATGCTATGTGGCCGGAAAGACCACATAACTGACAGGGGAGCTGGGCGCCGCATGATGGGCAGCAGGCACACGGGCGGCCACCCCCGGTCATGGGCGTAGAGCTAACGGCGGGCGGCCGCTGAGCCTGTGGGGTTGGAGGCACCGCCTTGCCTCCAGCGGGTGGCTTGTAGGGCTTCCCTTTTCCGCGAGTGGAAGCATTGGCAGAAGCAAAACTCGGGTTAGAACGGCGAGACTTGACGCGCTGTTCCGTGGCGAGGAGGCGTGAGTAGAGCTCACGAGGTTGGAGCGGGGTGTCACGACCATTGATGTTCTTGGCGAGGTTATCATAGTCGTCGTCCAACCCGTTCATAACAAAGGTGGTGAAGTCCTCAGGACGAAGCGGCTGGCCGATGGAGGCCAGAGTGTCTGCGAGGCGCATCATCTTGTTAAAGTAGTCAGTGATGCTGAGGTCAAGGAGCTTGGTCTCCCCCAGCTCCGTGCGAATAGCGTGAGCACGCACCTGCTGTTGAGATGCGAAGCTCGTGTGCAAGGCAGACCACGCCTCCCGAGATGTGGCAGCGAAGAGGACCAGAGAGGATACCCCCTCGGTGAGGGACGACTGAATCGCAGAGAGGATGGCCTGATCTTGAGCCACCCACATGTGATACGCCGGATGATGCGGCGGAGGGCACGACAGGGTGCCATCAACGTAACCCTCCAGGTAGCGGTTGCGAAGAAGCGGCAGCACCTGCGCACGCCATGACAGATAGTTATCCGTTGTGAGTTTCACCGGGATGAGGTGCGCAAAGTAGAAAGGCGCAGGAGCAGCAGCATGATCAGCAGCAGGGAGCGACGTGTAGTAACATGGGTGCGAGGCACCACCGCGTGCGCCATGACTCGGCTCCGTGGGGGTAGCTACAGCCGGCGCAGGAGCTCCATAGTAGGGAGCGGCCGTACGAGACGGGAAGTACCCGCCGTAGACAGGCGGCACGGGAGCTCCATAGGGCGCAACAATCGCACCGTAGGGCACCGCAGGCACAACGCCGTAAGGGGCCGCGGGCGCAGCCGCGTAGGATGACGGCAGCGATGCGGCGTTGAAGGAAGCCACGGGCGCAGTCGCGTAGGGCACCGCTGGCGAGGGATGGATCGGTGGAGAAGCCATCCAGGGGCCGGCAGGGTCGTCGTAGGGAGTTGGGGCACCCGCCCCAGACGGGGGAGGTGCGGACGGGACCGGCGGCGGAGGCCGATCTGAGGAGGAGCCGACCATAGACGACGGGCCGGTGTAGACCGAGACCAGCGGATGTGAGGAGAGGAACGGCGAGGCAGCGGTCGTGGCAGAGACCGGCGCGGTGGCGGCGGCAGGGACTGGCGCAGCGGCGGCGGCGGCAGAGATCGGGCTAGGTGGAGTAGCGGAAGACATATGACCGATCTGGGTTGATACCATGTTAAACTTAGGGTTTAGGAAACTGCACGACACCCATAACGGGTATGGCTATCTCATATATATATTGGGGTACACAACTATGTACAATACAATATACAAGACCTATACAGAAGCTATGTATAAATACAGTCTAACAACACACACACATGCCCCTTCTAAGGTGGCATGCAGATTTCAAGATCAGATATGAAGAGAACCTCTCTCAATGAGGAAGAAGTCATCAACTCTATGCTACCACGTAGCTTGTGGATGGAGGGCCTTCGCGGACCACAACGTCCAGAAGGATTCCATACTCCACTTTGCCTCGTGGCAACATGGTGGTATGCAGATCTTCATTAAGACTTAACTTTAAGATGCGGATCTTTGTGAAGACACTCATTGACAAGATAATCAAAATTGAAGATTCCTCTGACACCATCGACAATGTCAAGGCCAATATTGCAGTAGGAGAGAGCTGCTCTCCCGGCAAGGTTTCCATCAACCCCTATCTCACGCGAAAGATTAGACCCATCAACGGTTGGTGGCCAGCTGTTCCAGCCACGATCTACAACAATGGGGCTAAACGTTAGGCCTGTGGCGACCTACATGTGTTTAGAGTGAGATATCGTGCAGAGGCACTACCCCTCAACAGTTAGGTGGCATCTAAGGTCAAGCGGCACCCCTTTTATCGTGTGTGACACCTCCCCAGCGACGTATCACGGTAAAAGGGATTGGTCAATAAACCTGCAACAACAAGACACACATCTACATCCTGACAAGGGGATAAGTCGATACATGCCCTCACATCTAATATGGTAGGTATTCTACCGTGCCCAACACAGTTTTAGCCACTTTTGTAGCCCCTTGTGAGTATAAATGGAGGCCCATGGCCGCGTAAAGGGTGGCTTCTAGAGCAATTATACTCTACGTAATCCAGAGAGATAGCATTGTAGCACAACCGTTATCCAGGCTAGCTCCCGACAAGGAGTGCTTTTCTTTGTATGACGTAGGGTCTTCTGACATAGGGTTTTATGCTTCTGACATAGGGTTTTACGTTATCCAGGCTAGCTCCCGACATATTCACCACCTCTAGTGAATAACAACTAGCATGACGTAGGGTTTTACACTTCTGAGCAGCCTGAACCTGGGTAAAAATCATCGTGTCTCATCTTCCTTTACATTATGACGTAGAAGATCTTGAACGTGTTAGTGCCCTCGCCGAATCACAAAGTGGACGTCCCTCATCCCCGGTTTTGTGTTTGCATGCACCGCAGTACGATCGTCAGAGCAAGCGCGCCTCTGGTTGATTGACATTGGTCTTATCACCAAAAATACCCATTTCTATAGGAAATAAAATAAACAAAGATATTGTAATCTTTTGCAATTATTAATCATTAGTACGCAAATTGAAGTGGTTATCTCAGAAAAATCAGAAGTTAACCGGTATAAACACTGGTAAAAATGAGTGTAAAATAAATCTTGATTGTCCTATAGCAGGAAACAATTTCGTAAGGAAATCATCTTCTATTATCTACTAAAAGAAAAATACGGAGCAAAGATAGAGATATTAACTAGAAAATTCCAAGTTAATAAGAATATGTCGGCCCTTTATCTGATGGACATCTATAAATTAAGGAATCATAGCCGTTCGATCTACGTAACATAAAACAATACTTAATCGGACATGTACACGTAAAAAGAAAATCCCGGCACGTACACATCCATGGGGACTACGCTTGGTGGATAATTATTTTTATACTGGATACATAGAAACTATGGCCAGGAATTAACTAGCGATCTTAGAGTCCCTCAAAGAAAAAGAAAAACTAAAGGCGGAGATTCCTAAAGATATACGATTCCATAATTCAGTTTCTAAATTGAGAAAATTATCATTCAAGGAATTCATGTAAGTTACATGTACGTGGAAAACATATTTTTTTTTAGAATATACGTGGAAAGCAACTTGAAAGAACAAAGTTGCTCTTTGCACCTGTGTTCCAATTTGGTCGTGTGCTTGCAACTCCCAAAAAGGAAAATCTTGGACATGCGTGCATGTACCTATGTAACACGTGGCAAGAAAATTCATGGTAGCTTATAATGTAAAAAAAAACTTTATTACCCCAAATTCCCAAACCATATTAGTTTTCAACCAGCAATTAAGAAAAATACCCTATCTGAATACAAGATGTCATATAGATATATGTGTAATATATATCATTTGTATTGTGCACAAAAATCTATTAAAATATAGCTGTATCAGTTAGTCGCCAATCAAACATACCATAATGGTGTCAAAATTAAGGTAATATTGGTTATGCATTAATTTTGTATTTTTAGTACTTTATATTTATTAATTTCTAGCCAGTGCAGGCGCATGTATCAGATCAATAAAAATGCTATGTTTTATTTATGGAATTTAAAACGCATAAAAATTCAATAATTTTGTTTTTAGAATGAAATCCATGTAACATTTATAAATAGATAAATTAGAATACCGTGGGAACATTATAATTTTTATTGGATGGGTAAATAATACTGCTCGAATATATGATATACAAATTAAATCGGAAAAATATTGTGATTTGGTTCATGTACAGACTCAGTACGAAATACTTAACAAAAAATTATAAGGCACATAATGCGACTATATGTGTACTAAGAAACATGTCATTCATTTAATCCGAAGTTATTGATCAAATCCAAAGTTGAGTTTCTTGCAGGGAGACCCAAATGGAGATTTGATGAGTCTTCAAATGTTTATAAAACAATATAATCGATGAAATAGGGCTTATCATAGTGGTATCATAATTGGAAAAAAAAGGAACAATCAGGACTTGGACGTACGTAACAATTCAAGTGCTAGCAATCTAGCCATTAGTTATGGTAAATCCTAATTATAATTGTTATTGTTGAGATTTGCAATCAAAATACTAGCTGTATAATGTCTACCACAATAGATAAGGACGTGTACAGTATCATGCAAATGTACACAATGCTATGCCGACCGGCTATATCGTCCAAGGAGACTAATCAGAGTTTCAAGCTATCAAAAACACGACACAAATTGGACCCATGATTATTAATATGAATGGTAATAAATGAGTTTGGTCAAGAATACTACAAGCAACATAGAAGAAAATAATTAATAAATTAAGCACACTAAGTTCAAAAAAAATTGTATAAGTAGTCAGAGTCTATACATATGATCTTGATATAATCATCAATCATTAATAGAGTTCAAATATAATTTCGAGACAGAAATTTAGTGCAACCGTTATCTTACCTCGCGCATTGGGACAGAGGTACATATAACTATTCCTCATATACTTTCATTGTTTCTTCTCCGAGAAAGAATTTGATGAATAATATAGCTTACAACCTCGAAATGGCATCAATGAGTCATGATTTTGCCCCTTGAACAAATTGATGGTTGCGACAGTTCATACTTTATATCTGACATGAGCGAGGCATGAGCGAGGCATAAATGAGGACCATTGAAAGTTGGTCAAAATACTAAGAAATGAGGTTGTAGTTAAATAAATATTGAAGAACCTAGAAACAACTATCAATATTATTGGTAATTCCGCCAAATTCAAGAAACAAATATACGCAGAAGTATTTTGTGCTTATTAGCTTGATTTCGATACAAACAACGATAATCAATGGGGTTCAAACGTAAATTCGAGAAATGTAAAGGATTTTGTTCTCTACAAGACACTATATTGACAATTTGCATATTCGGTTGTCAATAAGTCAAACTACCAAGACATTTTGATCCCCAAGGCTTGCTGCAACGGAACTACACACTAGACGTGTTACCTTGCAACCGTATAACATTGAACTTTCATTCAGATCCAGGGAAGTAATAAATGGCAACATTACACTTTCATTTTGCTATACTAATAATGGAGTTGCTATCAATGCATAATTATGTAGATAAAAAAGTATACTGCATATTTTGGTACCCCCAACTATTTTAGTAGAACGTTAAATAGTTCCACACAAAAACACAAATATAGCCGCGCAATTGCGCGGGCCACTCTGCTAGTTGTTAAAAATAATGATAATGTTTTGTTTCACTTACGCTTCGTATGTCTAGATAGCCCGCCATTTTCTTCGTGTGAAAACATAGCATAGTTGTAGCGGCGACAAAGGTTACTATGCAAGACGGGTAGGCCAAACCTGTCACATCCCGAATTTTTGAAATTTTGAAATTTGAACTATAAAAGTAGGGTTAATTAGAAACTTTGCAAATTTTGCTCGTGTTGCATGTCCATAGCTGCTTCGACTAGGATTCGTTAGTTTTGGTTGTAATTTCTGACTCAAAACATAGAATTATTTAGAACCCTAAAATCATTTTTAGAGAATGTGCCAAAATGGAGCTTACAAATTTAGGATAGTTATTTTATTTAATATTTGCACAGGAAATTTTTCTCCTAATTCCTAAATATTAGTTGGTGTTATGTGAATTTTTTCCAGAAGGAATTGAAATGAATTTTATTTGTAAATCAAATTTAAATTCCAAAGGAAAAAAGAAAACAGAAAGCTAACATAAAGGATAAGCAGCCCAAAGCTACAATGGCCTGAACGCATGACAACGGGAACGATGTCTCGCCCATATGGTTCTTTGTGCATGTTTTACTTTTATTGGTATTTCTGAAATGGTAGCATATTTTATTTAAATATTATATAATTTTAATTGTTCATTTAAAAATGTCCAGGAGATTTGAAAAACTGTTCACATAAATTTGATTTTATTTATTATAAAATATGTTAATGACATTTTATAAAAATATTCAAGAACAAAATGTTCTTAATATTTAGGGATTGTTTAAAAATGTAAAAGATGTTCGTATAGTTTGAAAAAATGTTTAGTATCATTAAAAAAATGCACTCCCTTTGATCCAAATTAATTGCCGCAACTTTAGTACAACTTTGTACTAAAGCTGCGCCCATTAATATGGATAGGAGGGAGTACAAGAAATTTCAAAAGAATGTTTACGTGTTTGAGAGTTATGTACTTAAACTTTTAGAAAAATGTTTATACATTGCAAAAAAATGTATGTATAGTATGGTAAAAAGTTTTCTACCATTCCAAATAATGTATATAATATTTTAAAGAAATGTCCACATGTTTGAAAAAATGTTCATGACATCTAAAAAAATCTTATATAATGTATTTTTTAGTGTTTGTATCATTAGAAGAAAAAAAAATCTCACGTGTCTCTGAAAAAGGATTTATATGTATTTGGAAAAATAATCATTGTACATTAAGAAAATATTCAAAGTGTATCAAAAAATAGTTGAACATGTATACCAAAAATGTAAAATGAGTATTAAAGAACGTATATATGTTTTAGAAAAGGAAAAAAATAAATATTAAAAGACTAAAGAAAAGCAAGAAGAAACTCGAAAAAACAGAAGGAAATCGGTGAAGAAACAAAGAAAAAAAAAGAAACTAAGAAAACTAATGAAGAACCATTACAAACGACACAAAGAAACACAAAAAAGGAAAAAAACCATGGGGGGACCAGCTCAGACAAGCTACGGTGTTGGACCCAGGCCGTTATTCAATCGCCAAAGGCAAGGCCAGGCGCGATATATAGCCTTGGTGCATGACAACAAGAACAACCACATTGTAGCAACTTATATACTGCAACTAAGGTAACTTACATACTACACCCTGATAATTTTGGACCTAAATAAGAACCTAAGTAACAACAACCAGATGGGATCTAGTCTCAACGGTCTCGTCATGACAGATTGAGTGACGGAAACGATTTTGAATCGAATCGATTGTCTGAGATACAAAAACATTTTGCATTTTCAAAATGTAGAAATATAGGATGATACCAGCTTTTGTACTCTACTGCATGCATGCATATGTATGTGAGATTGTGAGGACAATGATGACGTAAGAGTTGTTTGCGAGGGAAAAACTATGGTAACTTACATGCTACACCGGGTAACTTTAACAAAAAAACTTGTCGATACATATGAACATGTCATCTAGTTTCAAAGATCTCGGAGCGACAGATTTGATGATGAAAACGAATTTTACATCAAACCGAAGATTTGAGGTACAAAACATTTTGAATTTTCAAATGAAAGAATCTAAAATGACATTTGTGCGTACATGCGCATATGCATGTGGACCGAGGGGTGTTTTTCGTATGTCCCTGAAAATAGAACATTTCATGTACCACAGTCCTTTATATTTATCTCCACTTATCTAAAAAGAACCTACGGTTCCCTTTCTTACCAAAAGGATCGCGTTCTATCGAGCCTTTCGTCCATCCTCCCTTCCCACGTCACACTCCCCTGATTTTTTTGTCAACCGTTGATTTTTTTATTGTCCAAAAAATCATCTACTTCCTATTTTTGTCTCACGGGTTTTTACACCACCAACCGGTTTGGCAGGTCAAGATTCAATCGTCATAAATTAATTTTCCTTTTCCCACCCTACCATCAGTGACACCGTAATCACCAACCGAGATCAGTGAGACTACATGATATACCATATCAAATTATTGTGGGTCGCAGGTAATGAGTGGTTTAGTAGAAATATTCACTAATGTTTAAGTTTCATTGCTTAGAAAGAGGCATCTATCAAGTAGATAGGTGCATTTTCGACGACACACACGATGCAGTGGAGTTATGAAATAGGTTCGTTTTCCATTCATTCAAATGCATCTTCTTATTGAGCTTTTTAGTGCCACATTGCTGATCTCATTTGAAAAAAAAATACTATGTTGTTTTGTTGTTGTTCTCAGCTTGCTTCAGGTGTGAAAGGAGACAATAGAAACCATGCGATGTCCATTTCACGAATCAATCTTTTTTCTATGCCCCTAATCTCTTTTAAGGCTGATGCCGACATGATTTTCATTTTGTTGTGAAGTTACAAGCTCCATTTCTACCACTCTATTAGTGTTTTATCGTCCAAATGCACTGTTGTATTGTCACAACACAGTGGTTATTGATAAATTCTAAGAGAATACCAAGATAAAGTTCTTAATGTAATTTCCAAAACCGAAGAAATACATTGCTATTACATATGACCCGGTTTATAATGCTATATCAAAAGGTTCTTAAATGGAGGATGGGCTGCTGCATCAAGTTCATTTGTTCTACGTACTCACTGAATAAGTGGAAAGCCTAGACTGCTATACTCATGTTGTAAGTGTTGATTACCGTGTCTGTCCATAAGGATTTCGTACATTTATCTCATCACTTGCTTCAATTAGAAGCAGCTTTGAGAAAAAAAAGGTTCATCTGTTGCATTTCTTTCTATATACTCAAAGATTTAAGTTAAATATATCTTTGCGTAGAATTTTCATGTTGTTGGAGATTGGTTTTATGCCTATGGGACACCTCTCAAGAACCCGGTTCGAACACTGGGATGCTCTTCGCAATCTACAACCTAACCTCGACGACGGCCAAGCTACACACGCGGAGCATGAGAAGACACGAATTTACCCAGGTTCAGGCCACCTTGCAATGTAAAACCCTACTCCTGCTTGGTGGATTGCTCTCTCGTTCTCACAAGTGTTACAAAGCTTCAGGTGGAAGGAGGCTTCCGGGGGGAGAGTGAGAGCTCAATTATTCGACCTCTCTCTATCTTGGTAGCTTGTCCCTCTTATCCTTGCCTTGGGCCTCTTTCCCCAAAATATTGGCGATAAAAGGGCTACCACAGGGCGGCAATTCGAAGGCAGACAAGCACCTAGTCTTCTCTGATGAAAGGTGGTCTTCACTCTGCAAAGGCACCATCCATGACGTGCTCGTGGGCTCGCCGGTGACGCTCGTCCTGGTGCTAGCGTCATGTTGGTCTCCTTGCACCAAAGAGGTAAGCCTTGAGAGTCACCTTGGGGGTGGATAGTGGCTTGCTCCCCTTTTATCACGAAACGAGAAAGGTTCCCTGCCCGTGCCCGCTGGCGCAGTCCTTGCCGCCTCTGCCAACACAGTACGTCACCCACGTGGTAGGCACGTGGTTGTGTGATCAGCACCGCACGGCCCCTCCAGGCAGAGGGCCTCGCGGGAAGCTGCCTCGCGGGGAAGGACTCACGAGGCCACTCGCAACTTGTGGACAGGTGTCCGGGGGGCCATCTCACGGAGAGAAAGAGCCTCGCGCAGCCAGACCCTCGCAAGATGATTTTGGAGTCCAGAAGTTGGCTGCTTGCCAAGCTAGGCCTTCTTCGTGTCGTTGACTGTGCCGGCAGTAGATGGGCCGTGGTACCTTGGTTCCACTCGACCGACATCAGCCCCCAGGCCTGCGGCGTGCATGTTCCGCCCGTTGAGCGAGAAATGGCGCGGTTCGAAACGTCGCGTGGTCTGACAAACTACAGAGCCCAGGCAGTGACTTGTGGCGGCATGACGGGAAGAGATGCACCCACTCATCCCATGACACCTCGGTAATCGCACGCCTGCCTTAAGACTGTCTTGCGCGCCGAACCGGCATCATCATTGTCTTCCTTTCCTCAGACGCCTCCTTTGTGTGCTGCTTCTCCTTCCTTGCTTGCACACTACTCGTTGCTCTCCTCCATCGCCTTCCAACTCTGCACCACCGCCATGGCTCCCAAGAAGAAGAGTGCCGCCACCGCCGGAGCACAGGTGGAGGTAACCCTGCTGCCATCCACCATCAGGAACAGGGATGGGCTGGACAAGCTCATCCCACTGACGGCCACCGCTCACAACGAGCACGGGGCCACCCAGATCTGGCCCGGCTCGAAGCCAGCCGGGGAGTTGACGGCGACAACCTTCCCCTTCTTCTTGCACTCGATATTCGACAGCATGCTCCCACCCTTCTCTGACTTCTTCCATGACGTGCTCGAGCACTACCAGATTCACGCCCTCCACCTTCATCCAAACTCTGTCTTCCTCCTCGCCATCTTCGCATTCTTCTGTGAGGGCTTCTTGGGGGTGATGCCGTCGGTGGTCCTCTTCCGCACCTTCTACATCATGAGGTGCAAGCAGGGGCACGACGTGGGGTGAGCATTATCGACATGAAGATTCTCAAGAAGGTTGAGAACTTCTGGGCGCGCTGGGTCTACATGAAGGTAGGCCAGTGCTTCCCCCTGTTTGCGCCCCCCATTGAGCCGGCCCTGAAGAGCTCTGGCTGGGAGCACTCCAAGATGACGGAGGAGGAGCTCGGGCCATTCGCCACATGGATGAGGGAGCTGCGGGCGGCAGGCCTCACAAGCGCGATGATGGCTTGGGATTTCATGCGTCGCCGCATCTTGCCCCTCCACAAGTGCTGGCATGCTGCATGGGAGTACCAGGTCCATACGGACAGGGCCGGGTTGTGCACCGACAGCCTGCAGACGCCTGTGGTGAATGGGATCATGGAGATCCTGTTCACAAAGGAGGTGCCAGAGGAGCTACCGTTGGATGGGTACCCTCTGTACATGCGTGGCAACAGGGCGGAGCTCCAGGCCCTAATGCTCGTGTTCGACGAGTGGGGCATGGTCCCCGCAGGCCATGAGGGAACTCGCGACAACCCCATCCTCGTGACGCCCACCTCGGGGGACTTCGAGGATGTCGGGCCCTCCTCGAGCACCAACACAGGCAGCGGCAGGCAGGGCGCATGCCAATCCACCGCAAGCTGCGCTCGGGGCCAGTGATGACGACGACGACGATGAGAACCTCCAGTTCGTGGTCGTGCCCTCTAGGCCTGTAGGGGCAGAGGACAATGACGACGACGTGGCGGTGGTGGAGGACCCCCGCAAGGGGGTGATACGTCTCCAACGTANCTATAATTTTTGCGTGTTCCATGCTGTTATATTATC